>VRYO01000704.1:6080394-6092894 GCA_009812075.1 Sialia sialis
TATAATCAGGTGCGGCTTATAATTGTGAAATTACTGTAATCTAACTCACAAAAACAGGACTTCCCTCAGAACTCTAGTATTCAGTATCTTTTATTTTTAAATTGCAGCATTAATAATGGTCTCAGCAGCAAGTGGAGTAAGCGTATGAAATATGTGCCCTCTTTATAGATTTCCTGTTTCTGCAATTTCACTTGAAAAATGGCACTGCCCTGCCATTGGAAGCTTCCAGTTTGTTTAACTCTCAGCAAAAGACAATTAAACAATTTACAGTATATGGTCATGAGACTCTAATTGCTCACCAGTGCTCCTTGTTGGGTCAGTTGCCACCATGAGCTGAAGCTTTTTCACTTTCCTACCCCTTCAAGACCACCAGAGGTTCCTGACCATGGCAATGGCCTTGTGCTGAGAACAAAATACTTCACAAACAAAAAAAAAAAATTTACAGGATTCTTGAGATGCTGAGTTAGCACAAAGCAAAAGGAAGAGACTCCATGCTGGACAAGTGTCTAGAAGGACAGAATCCCCTTTTATCTTTTTTTTTTTCAGAAGCCAAGGAATTAATATTTCTCACAATTTCTTAAAATTCTCCCATTTATTTTCACCTTTTTTTTTTTTTTTCATGATTCTTGCAAGCACAGTTATATCCTGAATCTATATAACTTAGGTTATCCTCTTCAACACAGAAGTCTTATGGAAGAAGTGATGTATCAATATTTTAATAAAGAGTGATAGACACTTGAAGAATGGAAATTCAGGTGACTGACAAAGATAAATTGAGCTTTACAAATTCTGCTTGTGATAAAAATTGTTCCAAAAACAGACTGTCTGAGTTCCATTTGAGAGATGTTCATGCACTTGGTTTCACTCTCAAAGCCATTCTTAGAGCTGACCCTAGCTTCACATTTGTAGACAACAGACTCGTAGATGTGACCTTCACAGACCAATATCTGCTCTAGCATTAATGATGCCTTCTACTGAAATCAGAAAAAAACCTCAGCTCACCAACACACATCTGAAAATTGCAGTTCTCAGTCTAGCACGCTCTCAGAACTGTGTTATCCACATCAAAGACAAAACCACATCATTAGTATCATCTGCTGGAATGGCAGTGCAAGGGAATTCGTGTTAGTGGTTGAATCATGGTAGAATCTTGGCATTAATATGAGGAATATTAATTTTCCAGTACATAAAAGCATAAGTGACACCTACATCTATGCAAAGCCAGCTCAAATCACATGCCTAAATGAAATTCAACTCAAGGATCTTGGTGAACCAATATAGACACAGAACCCTGTCTCCATCAACAAGGTGAACAGGAAAACACTGTATCTAAGATCATGTGTCATTTCCTGGTGATTCTTTTGGTCCTTTTGGGTATGCAAAAAAGCCCTACTAGGTCTTTCAAAGAATGCAAAAATAGAACACAGAGAGTATATATAATGATCAAATAATACTGGACAATAGCTGAAGAGCAAAAGGATGATGAAAGAAATTACTCGGGAGGGGATAAAACTTTAAACATGATTATGATATTCTAATCTTATTAATATAGGTACTAAAATTCTAACTTTCAGTTTAAAAAATTGATTTGTGGATTTCTTATTTTTGACAATACAAATAAATTGTTGCATATAACCTCCTAATGATTACCACCACTATACAGTGAAATATTTCTCAAATACCGGAGCACATTTCTCAGTGCATTGTGTCTCACTGACCTCCAGATCAAGTTTGCTCAGTGTCTGGCTAAAAGAATGTTCTCTGGTTTTGCTTTTGCTTTCCTAAGTAACTGTTAGCTCTACAAATTCATTATGGAACCAGAGTAAAATCCTATCCATTCTTCTGTAGCTGTGTTGCCTTAGCATCACCAAAGGAAATAAAACACACTTTAGTTACTAAGGTGACCAGTTCCAACAGTGATTCCACACAGGACTAAGATACAGTAAGATAAAATCTCCTGGTTTTATGTGGTAATCCTCCTGCCTGGAAGTGTCTATTGAGAGGCATCATGCAGGAAAGAGCAGGAAGTAACATAATTTATTCAGCAAGAATACTATGTGGTACAAGTGCTGAAAAAAGGCTTTCACAAACTCCTCCTGGCTAATTTTCCATTGAAATAAAATTGACTCTTGAATATCAAATATTTATTCCATTTCTCATACTCTTGTCTTTTCCTCCCTCTCGTATTTATTTACTTTATAAACATTTCAAATATATTTTTGCTGAATAAATCAATTAAAAGATGAGGAATGTTTAAACAGACAAAAGGCTCTGGGAGTTTTGCTACGGGCAAAAGGAGAAATGCTCATGGATGTAATGAGTCAACTGCCAACACGGAAATCTGGCAGAACTCCTGCATTTCTGAATCATGGCATGTATGACTTCACTTTAGTGTACACAGGTTTTTCTTACAAGGTTGATTCTACAGGTTTTACGCAGTTAGCTTTCCTTATTTTCTATTGCCAGGCCTCAAACTATTACAAGTTCATCAGTAATAACCCAGTGACAGCTTTCCCACCTCTTTTACCAGTCAGTGAAGTTATAAATATACCAGATAGTCAAAAAGATACACATTGTAAAAAAAAAATAAATTCCTGGGCATCATCCTATTGAAACCATGAATTCATCTGAGTTCAACGCGGTGTATTTTACTCAGCAGAGAAGGTAATAAAATCTTCTTTCAAGCCAGAAGACTTTATTTTATAATTCCTTCATCTGGGATTCCAGGAAATGTTAAGATGTTAACTATCTGACAGAGTTCACATCAGTGACAAGCAGTTTATTACAGCACAGGTTTTATTCCCTGATTTCAGGGGACATGGACTTCAGATGAAAAGGTGGAATAATTCTTGCCTCGGTGTGTAAAATCAAGATCAATTTAGCAACCCACTCCTCTAATACCACATGTGCAAAGAAATAATTTAGACTCCTAGTTAATTTGAGTATTGAACTGAAATTCTGCAGCTGCTTTCTGCCAGTCCTGAAAACAGAAATTAATTTCAATGACCAAGGCGAATGGAGTGCTGCTCTGTCAGGTAATTAGTCATCGTCTCCTGCTACTCAGGGTCTATCACTGTGCTAATCCATACATAAACCCCAGTATTCCCCCAGTCACTCACAATCTAAAGAGCTCTTTAACTACCTATTTCTCCCATTCAGTCCTACCCCAGATATCAGCTGCAAAATGAGCATTCTTTCATGTTTAGCTTTCTTCCTACTATTTACTGCCAGCAGAATTAATGCAACTGATTTACATTTTCTTTTTTCTGTTTGATCAAGTCTGCTGTTGATTAAGTAGAGCTTAAGGGAAAAAATTATACTCCTGCAGCTTTCCTACTTGACTTGCCAGTTTATTAATGAAAGAAGCAAGGATATTGATGGCCCAGAAACTACAAGTGCAGCAATTATAGGATATGTCCTTCCAAGCTTCTAATTAAAAAAGAGTTCTTTTGTATTAAAAGATATAGTTTAGTGTCATATTTATATCTAATTCTCACTTCTACTCTTTTGCTTTATTTTTTTTTCTGTTTATTCTTTTTAAACAGAAATCTACTGGGAAAACTTAGATCAGGCAGAATAAAGAAACTTTCCCTGACAACCATTTCTGGAAGCTTTGTTCCCAAACAACAGTCTGAGTGATAAAACATCAAAAACAACTCCACCCTCCCAATTCTTACAACAGTGAAATACCCACTGACACATACCACTTAGAAGGCAACTGTGTAATATTTTTACTTGTGTAAATTGGCAGAGTTTGCCAACTCAGAATCAAGAAAGCTGAAGATTTTTTTTATACCAGTCCTTTTGGATATATTAAGATAATGAGACCATTCCCTCCTTCTAATAACTTTTCACTTAGTACTTAAATTTTAGATTAACTTTTTTTTCATGTCAAGTATTTACATGAATGATCTCACAGAGGTATCTAGTCTGATTTTTGAATTCTTCCCTCAGAAACACCTGAAACCATAACATTCCCAGTACTTTATTACTTGGCTGAGTCAGTTGTTTGCACATTAATGTCATTCTTTCAACATCAGAACACAAATAGACGAATAATTGGCTCCTGTTTCTGTCTGTTTTGTGGTGTCATCTAAACAAAACTAACAGAAGTCTGACAAGTTCTGGCTGACTCAAATTGCACGCAGGAATTGACTCTCCAGCACCTGAGGAATAAGTGCTAAGGACTCAGTCAGTCCAAGAATCATGAAATCCCAGAATGGTTTGGGTTGGAAGGGTCCTTCAAGATCATCCAGTGCCACCCCTGCCATGGCAGGGACTCCTTCCACTGTCCCAGGCTGCTCCAAGTCCCATCCAGCCTGGCCTTGGGCACTGCCAGGGATCCAGGGGCAGCCACAGCTGCTCTGGGCACCCTGTGCTGGAGCATCACCACCCTCACAGCAAAGAATTTATTCCTAATATGTACAGTAATTTCACGCCTATAAGGTGCTCCGAATTATAAGGCGCACTTCTGGGATGCCAGCAAATTTCTGAACTTTGTCCATATATAAGGCACACCGGACTATAAGGCGCACTTCTTTTTTGCAGCGAGGATCCGCGCGCAACAAAGTAATGAATCAGTAACGGAATCATGGGATCGCAGGGTTTACTGTCAGGTGCTCAATTTGCAAACATTTTACACGGATCGGTGCAGCCTTTAAATGCAGCCCCAGGTGCTCTCCCCATGTCGCAGGCCCCAGAATTCCCACCTGTCCCCAGCACCGGCTGCTGTGGATCTCACGGCCGGCGGCCTGGCCCCCGGTGCTCGCGGCTCGCACTTCCGGGTTGGCAAATTTTCAAACTTTTTCCATATATAAGGTGCACCGGATTATAAGGCGCACTTCCAGGTTTCAAAATTTTAGTCAAAAGGGTGCGCCTTATGCACGTGAAATTACTGTAATCTAAATTTACTGTCTGTCAGTTTGAAGCATCCTGCCTGCCCCACATTCAAAAACACCCTGCACACAACTCAAAGCACATCTCTGTCTGCACACCAGGTACCTCTCCCAGATTTCCACACAGCAATTACTCCTCTCATTGAGCTACCAGATGTTCTGAAATCCCCGAGAAATTATATTTAAAAATAAGCACAATATAAAAATCATAATCTAGAATCTCATACAAGTAACGACAGGTTTTTAATGCATTGAAAATGACTGTTCCCTGCACTGATGTTCCAGAACGGAAGAGAAGTAAAACATCTTTCTGCTCCTGTCCCTCACAGCCCAGAGTGGTGAGAACTGCTATGATCAGATTAGGCAGGTAATCTTGTGTATGATCAAATTCCCAGAGGGCAGCGATAGCTGTGTATTTAAGGACAGTAAGCTTTTCTTAAAAGAGGTACTAAAGTGAATCACCAAATTTCCCAGAGCTCCCAGCTGGACAAAACAGCAGTAAACAAGAGTGATTCTTCCTCAGGGCTAACAGAGTTAGCAATGCTGCTCTGAGGACAGCTTGTGTCATCCACAATATCACTGCCCACATTTCTCCTTGAGCCATCCTAGACCTGCGTCTTTCTGTTTGCCTCTTAACCTGAAAAAACCTTCTGGAGGAGAGGGGTGGGGTTGTTCTGAGAGACCTTTTGTACTGGAAATTTCTCAATCACTTCCAGTTTAAAGGTGACTTCATAGAAATGGTGACCTCACAAGTGCCACTTGAAAGATGCAGAAGCTTTAATGTTTTTCTGTGGAATCGGAAGCTCTTATCTCTCCTCTGACCCTTTTTCCCCTCTAGCCTTACACTCTTGGCACCATTGAAAAGTCAGAACCATTAAGTTGGTGTCAAGTGGCTGTGCTATTCATATTCTATTATAGTCAATGACAATTAACAGTGCCATTCAGAAAAGCCAGGTACTGTATTACACAATTGGAAAATTGATCTCATCTGAGGCTCAAAAACCAGCAATGTTCAGACCTCAACTCACAGGCAAAAAAAAAAAAAAAAAAAGAAGAAGAAAAAAGAAGAAAGGGGGAAGTACTGCCTGACCTCGGGGCCACACAGCAAACATGTTCAAGGCTCAGAAACAACCTGAAGAAGTGCCCAAATCTCTGTGTGAATACAGACTCTGATTTTCATCATCAACCAAAGCGATGCTAGAAAGAAGAGTACAAACTCAAGTGAACGCTTGATGATCACCTTCAAAGATGTTATTGCAGGCAAAATGCAACATCTTAGGGTTGCTGACACATCAGAAAACCAGGAGTGTGTGTCAGTTCCCAGCTCTTGGCAGCGCACACCCACAGGCAAGAGCCCAGCACCTACAGAGAAATCCTCATTTCTAGCACCTGCACTCAACATCTATTTTCATTAATATTTTTCCTAGAAATGAGCACAGGCACATCATTCCACTAATGAATGACTGGATGGCTACAAAAGGAGAAGGTTAACAAATAATTCCGTGCTTTGGACAGGGAGGCTGTTACCCTGTGTCAGTGAATCTCAGCATTAACCACAGCCCAGTGCAGTAGTTGATTACAGCTGAGCTTTTCTGCTTTAAAGCACAGGGGGAATTTTACATAGCAAAACTCAATTAGTTCACTTGAGTTTAACTAAAGCACCTGAGCTCAAACCTTGCCACAAAGGATGCATTGTAGAGGGAGGGCAGCACTTGGCACTGTTCCTCTGTGCCAGGTGCCCGAGGACATTGGATTTTAGCAGGATCCATACCCAGAGCAAGTGCTCTTACATCAGTAAGCCATTATGTCACTTATATTCCCCAATCAAGTACTCGCTAACCCTCAACATTATGGCATAACCTATCCAGTCCACATCCTGGAGCAGACTGCAAAATCTGTAGTCACTTGTTTAGTTCAAGCACGTAATTGAAATACCTTGCAATTAGATGGGGTCAAAAAATAAAAACCAAACCCTTAACAACAAATATTCTTGCATTTCAAATGCCGAGTTCTAAAACTCAATGGTTGTACAGATTGATGGAAGGAATGTTCTATAACATGCAATTCTGCCTCAGGTTGCTGCTTTCCAAGCTAAGACCAGTGGAGCTCTTCCTGCACCTGGCTCCCTCTAAGATGTCCTGAGCCTCTGTGATGAATTTAGGTGTCTTTGCTTTTCCCCTCCTTTCACTCTAAACAGAGGTATCTTTATTAATTACTGCAGATTAAGGACTTACACAAACAACTCTGGAGATGCACGTTCAAATCCATTCTAGGGGGAAAAGTGTTACTCCCAAATCCACCTTTGGTTCACCTGGAAGGGAAGTGCTTGTATTCTACCAGATGTTTCAACTGATGCCAAGTTTTCCTGGGGAATCAGGAACAGGCTGAATACAGAAATCATCTTTGTCTGTTCATCATTTTCCTTCATAGAATACAAAATAAGAAATTATCAGCTAGCTTCAGTTCTCTGGGAAAAAATCTCCTATTGGTGCCTTAATGAAAAACATAGAATGGGCTCAAAGCCACTATAGTTATACTCAAAAATCAATACTCCCTATTGGTCTTATAATTTGTGTCCCAAATATCTAGTTTAAAACGTGCATGAGCCACAAAACAAAAGCTAGGGAGTTTACATCTCAGATTTTTGATTTTTTTGTACTGTTTCAATATTTTCAAAGCCATGTGAAATGTTCTACAGGATTCTCTACCTCACAGTCAATTCTATGTTTTATTTCTTTTATTAAGAGGTGGAGTAAAATTCCCCAACCGTTCCAGTGCAATTAAAATTACTTTTATTCATACAGTTACCTCTATGGCCACCATAAGCGTTCTACAGTACTAATCCTTTTAGGCCCTGATCCAGCAAAGCACTTTACTGTCTCTTATTCTTAAAATTACAAGTCTCCCCACTGATTTCAATACAGTTATATTAGGGATGAACTTGGCCTACTATAGCAAAAATAATGTTAAAAATACAGTTTAAAAAACAAGCAAGGAAATGGAGAGCCTAGGAGACTTCAATATTTCTCTGGTTTAAAGTACAGCATTACCACTGTGCATTTGAGTACATTCCAATAGTGAGCTATTTTTGTACAGCTGGGCCAATGCAGGTAACGAGCCTCCCTGTATTAGAGATGCATTGATTTTAGATCTAGATGCTTTCAATAAGCTCCTTACACCCAAATGTTACAAGGACAGGGATATTAAAATGTCAATTGCATAAATAAATCTGTAAGTATCAATAAATGCTCAAAATTAAATAAACCCCTTCACTCTAAGAGGCTTTGCAGCTGATATACTGTAAAACAATAAGAAAACCATCACAATTTGCATTTTTATAGCTACATTCATCAGTAGCTCAACTATTTATCACAAATACCAATCCACCATTGGTAGGAACTGTAGGATGTCATTTTCCTGCTTTGCCTGCAGAGACACCAAACCATGGCTGGACATTTGTCTACAACCAAAGCTTTTTAAACTGCTTTAAACACTCACTGCCTATGCGTTCTTCTTTCTGCCTTGTTTTTGCCGGTGCAAGAATTTATCTGAGCACGCAATGGACTGGATCAGGAAACTAATCTGACTGAAATATAAACCATGGAAAAGTGCTGACTTTAATGAGGAGGGACGCTCAGGGAAGCAGGAGCCTGAGACCGCTTAGGATAGCACTGCCCCAAAATAAATGTACATCAAACTGCACATCCTGAGGCACAGAGCAGCAGCCAGAAACACAGCCATGGATTTCACCCATTTATCCACATAAGCCATGGGGGGACACTGGGATCAGAGCCACAAAACAGAGGGGGGACGTGTCCTGAGTGGCTTCAGAGCACAGCTTCTGATCACCATGGAGGGACAACAAAATCTAATTTGCCACGGATGGCTGAATACCCCGAGCAGAAAAGCATTTTCCAGTAACTTCCAGATTGTCTCTCCAGCCTTCCCAATTGGCTCTCAACAATATTTTGAAGTGTGTGCTTTACCACCATTTAAAGCAGCGCACATGGGAGATATTGAATACATTAGGTAAATGAATTCCTGTGGACATTGTGAAGGGAATAATGCCTTCCTATTTGGGTTATCCTGCACTGCAATAAAAGTGGGGGTTTCTTCAGTCAAGGTGCTGCAGTAACCCAAGTGATAGCCATATTACACTTATAAAAGACAACTTTAAGAAAGATCTTAGTGCAATAAAAGTGAGGATTTTTTTTTTCCCTTGGCATCCCAGCTTGCCATAGAAATGAGTGAGTTGCTGAATTTCTGCCAAGTATAGATGGTTCAGCATGCTATTAGATTAGTCTGTTTATAGAGAAACAGCCAAAAATAGGAAACACACAGAAGCTATTAAAGATATTGTCCTGTGAGGGAAATATTTGAATGGTTTTGTTACTGCAACTGGGAAATAAGATATGAGTCAGTATTAATGTGATAAAGAAGTTAATGTGTTCTAAAGCAAACAGTTAGTTTCTTCAGCTTGTTTCTGAGTTGACAATAAAATAAATGTACAGACAATTATGTAGGGTTGGATGAGCCTGCAAGTAAGTGTATCCAGCTTAAAGCTTAGCACTGCCAGTAAGTTAGAATTGAAACTCTGTTATCAAGTAATGATATGCTAACCCCAGGTAGTCTTCATAGAAAATGGATGATTCAAAATGCCACACATCACTGAGCTGGTGGGAGAATGGTCAATAGTGTTTAAGCTATTTCAACCGGTCAAAGAGAATTTCATAGAAAAATTCCTTCACCTTGAGCATTTTACAGCGGATTTCCTAAATTCTTCTCACTTTTGATATAGCCGAATGAAAAATAAAAATAACTTTAGTGTTCTACTGTATTTTGTTTTGGTCTATTTTCAATCTGGACAGCATCAATATTTCATAGTGGATGTTACCAGCAGAGAGAAGTTTGTCCCATATGTGACACTACGCATTTGCTCCTAAACACAGCCACACACAACCCTGATGCCCTGACCTCCTTCTCCCTCCTTTTTCCACATATTAACAAACCTAATTCTTAAAGTACTCCAATGTCTTAAATCTTCTAGCATACATAAACAAGGGAATAAGCTATGATATTGTATTTATAATATTTATATGTGCAAATAGAAGATGTACATATTTTTTCTCCAGTAACACACTTCTACAAACCCAGAGACCACACAAACCATTCCTTAAGGGCCAACACATTTGGCCAGTGAAGAAGAAAAAGTCCAAACCTGAATGACTCTCCCACTGAGAAATGCCCCTCTGTGGTACCTTGGTTTTTTTATGGTGAGAGTGCCCTGGGCCAAGCCAAGAACTTTCCCTGATGTTAGGTCACTTTTTAGGACACAAAAAGAAGAGCAGCACCTGAAAATGCACATGGAAACTCAGACCAGTGAATGCAGCAAAACCTCTGCCAGCACAGAGACACACAGAGACATTTGATTAGCAGGAGCCTCATGAATTCTACCCCAGTGGCTCATTTCCAGAGGGAGTGGAAAACTGGCCTCGAGTAACTCAGCCCGTCTTATGTATATACAAAGATTAGGCACGGCATTTGGAACAGGAAGCAGCTGCAGAAATTCTGTCAAGGTACCACAATTAAATGTGTTTACACTGCAGAGACTAAAAAATGCAGGTGGTATAATGAGACTTACAGCAAAATTTAAGAACACTGCAATGACTTGCAGCCAGATCCTGGAGCTGGGCTTTTGCCTGAAACACATCTACTGAAAACCAAGTCAAGCTGTTACATCAACAAGCGTACAGACTGCTTTGAGGCCTCAGTTGAAATTTATTTCTGGGATAAGTCTATCTTTCCATTCAACTCCACAGAAACCAGGCTTGTTTATTATTTCTTGAGCCTAATTTCTTACTTCAGGCAATAAGATGAATGAGTTACATGTCCCCTGACACCAAACAGATAAGCACAATAATGTTGCCTTACTGCAGAGGACCCTCCAAAACTGGGGGGATGCAAGGCAGTTTCCCTCCTTTGTGAACACAAAGCCCATTTCTAGGAATCTGGAGCTGGAGAATAAATTTCCAACATCCTTTCAGTGCTGTGGCAATGTGATCCCAACATGAAGAGTTTAGAGCATATTCTGCAGTTCCACATACACATATTACTACAGTAATTTCACAACTATAACGCGCACCAGATTATAAGGCGCACTTCCGGGTTGCCAGCAAATTTCCGAACTTTGTCCATATATAAGGCACACCGGACTATAAAGCGCACGTTTGGCTTTTTTTGCAGCGAGGATCAGCGCGCACAACAAAGTAACAAATTAGTAACGGAATCCTGTGGTCACGGGGTTTACTGGCAGGTGCTCAATTTGCAAACATTTTTCACGGATCGGTGTGGCCTTTAAACGCAGCCCCAGGTGCCCTCCCTGTGTCGCGGGCTTGGCACTCGCGGATCGGCTTGGCTCACGGCTCCGCGGCTCAGCCACCAGCGCTCACGGCTCACACTTCTGGGTTGGCAAATTTCTGAACTTTGTCCATATATAAAGCTCACCAGATTATAAGGCGCACTTCCGGGTTGCGATCAAAATTTTAGTCAAAAGGGTGCACCTTATAGTCGTGAAATTACTGTACTTGTGTTTAAAGTGCTGTTCTTGTTTAGATAGAACTCTGGAGTCTCTACCAACAAATTCAATTTCTCACTTGTTTATGGTTGTGCACAAGGCATCTGTATTTTTTCAATGGCATAAGGTAACAGCAGAGCCCCAGCAGCTACTCTGAAATGGAACATCCACAGGAAACTTAAAGTGCCTTAGAGATGTACAGGAGGTTCAAAACAGAGAACTTCCTTTTTCAGTGAAGGGACAAAGTAACAGGAAAATCAAGTAATATGGTTCTGCTTGGAATTGAGAGAAGAAAAAGGAGGGAGGCAGGTTTTCCTTGCCACGTGTCTCAAACCAAATGGATGTTTTTTAAACAAAGCATCTCACTTGCTTGGTTTCATTTTCAGGCTGTGCTGCCTGAGCAAGACAACGGAAAAGTTTAATCTCTGAAACATGAATACCCAAAATAAATGCATTAGAAAGCACCAAGCCAAAGCTGGGCTGGTGACACAAATGTGAAAAATGGAATTGAAATAAACTGTGCCAGAAATCTATTTCTAAAAATATGTCTTTACAGTAGTGATATTTATAAATTTGACATACTCTAAAATTTAGCTCACTAAAGATTATTTCTATGCAAATATGCATTTCTCAAACCCCATAAGCGTGCGAAAAATCCAAAACACATTTCTTGAAAATCAATTTCTGTGCAGTACAAATGTATCAAGTTAGAGGCAGCATGCTGATAAATATTAAAAAGGTCTACATTGTGCAAAATGAAAACTTATAACAGGACACAGTGGTACTGTGCAGTGTGTAGAGGTTCAGAGAGAACATGAAACAGCCCCACGGTTTCAAAAGGACTCTGTGGTCTGACATTAGTCATTCTGGTTCTGATAAAGGATGTTGTAGAAGGTGCTGCCCACATTATGCAAATCACTAACCACTTAATTTCCTTCCCAAGTGGTGAAGCTCAAGCGTTTTCCCTGAACATACACTGCTCATTTTCTTGTAACTCTGTGGTTTCTTTTCAATAGCCTGTGAATGCCAGC
>VRYO01000704.1:6097894-6129986 GCA_009812075.1 Sialia sialis
TCCCTGAACACCTGCAGAGGCTCCTCATCAACCACACTGATCTGCAGGGAGGGAAAAGAACATCTCTGAAGACCACAGGTCAGGGCTGCCATGAGGAATTCTTGCCCCTGATTCCCTGCAAGCTGATTTTCCACCAAGCTTGTTAGAAGAGCAGTGTGGGATCAGCTTTTGCCTCACAGCTACAGATACCCAAGTAGGGAAGAAAAGGGATGGAAGAGGAAGGACAGTGAAAGCATAAACCCAAAAGATGGTGCTGGGGAAAGAATTTGAAGAACAAGATATATAATAATTGCAGGTGAGCAGAGACATTCATCATTCCTTGGGAAAAAAAGAGCAGTTTGGGGAATGATGGATTTGAATGAATGAATGAACTTGGGCAGGAGCCTAATTTTTCCAGGACAGATGGGAGAAGCCTCAGCTGATGATCCTCCTTAGTTCTCCACATCCCAAGCTCCTGTGGTTCCTCCCATCAGTGCACATTTTCTTCAGCAAACTCAGGTGTTAACTGCACCAAGTAAGGAAAACTCTAGAGAGGCAGGGTGGCAAGGCTACAAGGCATCCTGGATGCTGTCATACCTAATGCCACAGTGTCCCCAGCAGCAGGGAGAAGTAATTACAGGAGAAATCCTACAGTCTCTCCAGCCATGGGGACTGCATGAACAGGAGCCTACAGGTGCCCAGCTTGAGCTGCAAAAAGCAGAATAGGAGACAGGAGATGAGGCTCAGCTCCTGTCCTGAGCCATGGGATGCATGCTGAAGGACAGAGCACATCTAAAACCCTTCCCAGACACCACCACTGAAGACAGGATCATGTTTCTGGTACCAGCTCTCCCAAAAGGAAAGCCCTGGCTAAAGTCTCAGGCTGTCAAAACTCCCACAGCTCAGGAATGCTAAACTAGCAAAAGCCAGGTTTTTCAGAAAGTGTGTAAGGGTTCCTCCTTTGTACCATGTAGGAGGAACTGCAGACCTGATTTATTTTAGCTGAAAACAAGCCAGCACAGACAACATCTAAAAGTTTTGCTTCCCAGCTCTGATGGCCTGACTGACTGAGGGAATTGAGCCAAGGTGGTCTGTCAGCAGTGCTGCCAGCCCTGCCAACACAGGTCTGAAAAGAGGTTCAGCAATGTTTGGGCACTGAGCTTCTGCTTACATGGTTGTGAACATAGGTAGAAAAAGGCTGGTGCTTTTCAGGCTGTTTGGATGAGACAGAATGACCACTGCAAAAAGCAGCAGGTAAGTTCTTTAACAAATTCCCAGCTGCCAGAGCTGTGAGTCTGCCCTGCCACCCCTGCAGATAAAAGCCATGAGGGTTGTCTTAAAAACTTATGAGACTGACACTAAATACATGGTGAATACCAAATGAATGGAAGTCAACTGTCATGAGACCTAAACTCCTCTAAGGTGACCGTTCTGCTAGTGACTCTGCGAAGTTAAGCAGGATGGTTTTGAGCTGCTCAGAGGGAATGGGATGAGATGCAAACACTGTGCCAGGTTTGACTGGCTGGGCCTCCTCATCCTCACAGAACAACAGAGAGGACCCAACAACACAGCCCATGTGTCCCCTGCCTTTAGCTCTCTCAAACTGGTAATTCAGAAAGAAATTATGAGCTGTCAGGAAGAGGTGAGGCCATCCCCCACTGCTGTATGACCTCCAGGACTATCAGGGGGCACTTTGAGGAATCCTCCCACTCTGTCCTGTCAGCACCGAGCTGGGAACTCCCTCAAGGATCAGGCAGGTGTAAAGTTGGGGTGAGAATCTCTCTGCATTTCTCTCCCACTTCTGGAGTCAGACCAGAGACTCAGAAACAGCTGGAGTGGGACATCATCTTAGTGACAGGCAAAATGAACTCTGAGGTCAGTGGGAAAGGAAAGAATGTGAGCTTGCACAGAACAGGAAAGAAATTCTGAATTTGCCCCAAGGAAAATTGCTGTGTAATACACACTTACTCTGCTCCCCTTTCTTGTTCACTAAAATTCTTCTATGAGATTCATCACCTTTTTTAAAACATGTGGAAATCTGCTCAGCATGGTAAACAAGAAGAAGGCAGAAAGAACGAAAATTCACAAATTATTTCTCTGTGTAAGTGGTCAGCTTCCTCTTACTCAGGGTGATTAAGCTGAGATGTGCACCACCACAGCCCTCAGAACAGAAACCTCACAAATCTCCTTTCTCACAAAACAAAGGCTGCTCACTGGAGTGTTCAGGTACTCAGTTACATTCAACACAAGCTAATTCACTTATCTTCAACAAGTGGGCTATTGATTTTTTTTGCCTGATTTCTAAGCTGCCCAGGGCTTTCTGAATTACAACAATAGCATCCTGCATTTAAAAAAAAGAAAAAAGGAGGAAACTCAGTGGAAAATATCCCTTTACTCATCAGTAATTAGGGTGACTTCTAGTTTGCTTAGTTCTGCCATAGCCATGCTTTAGGAAACTTTCACAAAACTGTTTCACTTGTCTCTGCTTTATAGCTTGATACCATAAGCTGCATTCTACTTATTTCTGGGCTGAAAATATTGCAGGTCATTTTTGTCCATGAAGAGAAATCAGCCAGTTGCTAGGAGTTAGTTGCTAATTGTGCTGCCAGTCACAGAGCTGGAGTCTTGTGACTTTTGTGATTACCACACACAGTCAAGAATGAAATGGCACAGCTCATGCTTCTGGGGTAAAAAAACCTAAGAATATAAAACAGGTGCAAACTCACAAGTCATATCTGCTGTTGTGATAGAAGCTTATCAACTGCACTGCATTTGGTAATTCAGCCTCCTAGAAGCTGATTTTAGTGTGATGTTGATTTTGTGTCATTGCTTTTGCCCCATTAGTACACAGAGAGGCTGAAATGCATATTCACAATTTCAGGATCTAGATACAAATGAACCACAGGAAAACTCAGAGCTTTTGAATGTGTTAAATTATCTTCCTTCATTTGCAAGATGAAATATGCTTGCTTGCTTCTGCATCTGAGCTTTAAGATACATTTGGCCTGTTTTAGTAAGCTGTTGTCAGTGCAGGTCATGTACTGTTATTGTAAAGTCCACAATAGAAAAATAACTTAATTTACAGAATAAAGCCTTAATAAAGATGACTGGATATTGCATTGCTGAAAACTGATCTGTAGATAAAACTGGACTAGTATGCCAATATACTGTAAGTAAAGTAATTTTCCTTTAAGTAAGAATAATCTTAAGAGTAGATTGGAATTTGAGGGATGGGTTCCTAGACAGGCAAAACAGAGTCCTAATTTTCCATAGCAAAGAGGAAATCAGAACATAACAGACAGCTAAACAGAAGTGTCAAGACTCTTCCAAGCCAGGTTTTCACTCATGTTTTCTCCCTGAGGGAGCACCTTCCTTTCTCCAGTTTTGTCTCTTTTGTCTGCTAGCTGAAATACAAAACTGCTGGAAAACCACATACCAGTGAGACCCCCCCAGTGTCCAAATTTGGAACCTCATGTTCTTTTGGCTTCACCTCCTGCTTCTGGAGGGCAATGAAGATGATGAAGGGGAAACTGTGTGAGGAGCAGCTGAGAGCCCTTGGTGTTCAGCCTGAGGAGACCTCACTGCCAAGAAACATCTTTGTGAGGGGAAGGGCAGGGACACAGGTGAGGATTAGGGTGGATATTAGAAAAAAATTATTCCCCCAGAGGGTGGTTGGGCATGGAACAGGCTCCTCAGAGATGTGCTCACAGCCTGACAGAGCTCCAGGAACTTTTGGACAATGCTCTCGGGCACAGGGTGGAATTGCTGGGGTGTCCTGTGCAGGATCAGGAGTTGGACTCCATGATGCTTCCAAATCAGCATATCCTGTGATTCTAAACTGCAGCTAAGCAAAAAAAACAACAAACCAAACATTTCTCCTTATGTCTCAGCAGGGGCATGCTGCTGCATTTTGGGTCACCAGGAGGAAGAATTCAGGAAGCCTGACATGCAGCAGCTGTGATGAGAGCTCTGCCAGCATCACACAGGGTTTGCCACTGCAGATGCTCCACACACCAGGTGGGCTCATCCCACCTGCCCCCAGCCAGGCATTTAGAACTTTCTGCAGCATGATTCAAAGGGGAATTCAAACAGGTCAGCCTTTCCACTTGCCCATGGGGTGAATATCTTCCTGCAAGTCATTTATCCTTGCAAGTTAGCTCAGATCTGCCTCCAGCAGCTTCCATTGCCTCTTAAAATGCACATTTTCCTAATAAGAAACACAAAATTAAAGTGTACGTTCCCTCTGCTCCATGGGAGAAGAATGCGCTCACACTCCAGCAATGGCACAGCCAAGCCAGGCTGTGCTGAAGCAATTCCTGATCCCCCACTCTGTCAATACCTGCAGCTGGGGGGAGGAATCTGTCAAGTGCAATACAATTCCAGTAAAGATATCTCCTCTGTTCTCTTTGTCAAATTGACACACACAGATATTTCAATCTATATTTCGTGGTTAAAATTGATCCTAGTGAGAGGATATGTAGCTTGATCAAACTTCTGTAGGACTGAATCAAACAGGATTGATGACACAAAATACCTGCTTTAAAAAAGAAGGAAGTTTTTCTTGTGATAATGGGGAGCTGGAGTGAGGGACAGACAGGACAAAAAGAAAAGCTCTAACACGACCAGTTATCTCTAATACCACTAAATTCAGGGAACATATAAACAAAAATAAAACATCTCTATACATAATGCTTTTTTTTTTTATGGTGACCTTTTACACTGTATTAAAAATCCACAAATTATCAAAAATCCACATATTTTCAATTCCTGTCCTAGAGTGCCAGCTGTTACTTCACAGCTCTGTGTGAGCGTGCAGATCTTTTAAACCTAACAATCTTTGCTCATTTAGGATAAAGTCCTAAAATAAATAGAACTGTAAGCACAATAGAGCTTTTGGAGTGGCAATCCAAGATAATTCTGATCAACAGCATTCAGCTGAAATAAAAAGGTAAAATTCAATATTATATAAATATATCTACATAAGCATTGTACTTACATTTAATATAGAAAAATATTATCCCTGTGTAGTGAGTACATAATGTTAACTGGATCATAATTTCTATGTATAAAGGATCTGACCAGACAATGAGCATGCATTAGTTTGGCAAACAGTATTAAATACAGTAATTATTTCAGAGCCAAGATTCACATGTACCTGCTAGCAAAGAATTAACTCCCCAAAAAGTGGTTTGTGGGATCAGATCATGACATTGCATTATTGTACATCTGAGCTTCAAAAGATAAATTCAACAACATATTCTGTAATTAAGGTGGGTTCTGAAAACCATTTGAATAATTGCCATAAAGGAAAACCAGGGTTGCCAATCCAGTTTCAATATTCTTTATGTCACAAATTTGCTTGCTTCAGCTTCTTCTTCCACTAAACTGTACTTGGCTGTTGTTTGACGGTCATTTTGTATTTTCATGCCAAAGAAAATAATTAATTTAAATAATTTAAAAAATCAAAAATGCTGGTGTAAAAAAGTAATTTCACATTGGTTCCAGACCTAGCCTAAGATGTGCTGGTTTTGGCCAAAATCCTGAAAGCAGCACACCATTGTAGCACTGCAGCGGGGAGCAGGAATCTAAAGGTTATCCAGGCAAATATTACGAAAAAGGTGGGAGGATAAAGTAAGGATTCTGTAACAGTGGAAAACAAGCAAAGAAGTAAAATACCTATGATACTTCAGGTACTGTTTAATAACAAATTTTGTACTAATGATAGAATTAACACCATGATTCACAAGTTTTCTGAATTCCCTCATTTAAGAGCAAGGATGGGATTCCCAATTGCTGCTGAAAATCTGCCATTATGAGAACACTGGGACTAGTTCACTGTCTCCAGACACCCAGGGCTGATGGCCAAACAGAGACCAGCTCCCACTTCTTCAAGAAAAATTACCATTTTCTCTCTACAGTCTTCCTGTAGTCTCACAATTACTATCCCACTTTAGTCAGAAAACAGGTGAGAACATTAAATATTTGGTATAAATGTAAATGTTATTAAGCAATTTATTATTTGTCCTTTCATGAGGATTTCTAGATTAAAAACCCTTCAAGACTCAGTCCTAGAACTCTCAGTTCATTAATCATCAGCAGGAGCTCTAATGATAGATAGAAAAATGTGATTTATAGGCATATGACTAACCAGTATGGATTTTGGCAAAATAAAAACCCATAAGATGCTCTTCAATCCATTATTGCCCACAAATGCAGGAAAAAACAATACAATGTCAACATTTGCCAGCCATATACCATAGAAACTTCCTGTAATGTAGAGAGAAAAATGAGAGCAATTGGAGATTCTAATCCTTATAAACCCATTGAAAAATGCAATTTTATTAACAGCCTCTATAGTGTGCCCAAAAAGATTTTAAAATGGATAGGAAACAATGACCCTTGAAGGGCTAAAAATGCTGCACAGAGATAGTTCAGGTAATCATTGAAGGCCATAGAGCAAAACTCAATGAGGAACCTCAACACTCTCAGTGCATCATCCAAAGCTTCCTGACAGAGCAAGCTCAGCCAAGAACATTCACTCCAGCTCTACATGCATGAATCAGGTTCTGACATCAGGCAGGTGAACTGGGTGCACAATTCAGCTGAACAAATGCTATTTCAATTTTTGGAAATTTAAGAAAAATAGAAGAAAAATGTGCACTTCATACATCTCATTTTCATAAAGTGACTGAGGCAGTTGGAAGTGTACATATCACTGAAATTTGATAAGATTTGAAACTTTATTTTTAAATTAGGCTCTTAGCAGAATTAAGTTTTAGGCATCACTGAGTATTTTCAAAGGATTTTAAAAACCTGAAAGGGAACTACTACTACTACTACCACTACTACTACTACTGCATGGGCCTACTTGTATTTTCAAAAGCACCTGTGCAGTGCAGTGACCTTCCTGGGCTACTTGAATTTTGTTCTGAAAATCATGAGTTGTTTCTCTGTGCCTCCAAGTGCCTAAACCATTTATTTGATAACATAATACCTAATAATTTAGGTATATCTGCTCTGGCTATTTTCAAAAGCACACCAAAAATACCATAAGGAAAGCAGACTAACAGATAACTATTTTCAGAGGCTTTTATTGTAGTTGAAGGAACTATCAAATAGACCCTCATAACCCTTCCACCTATGCTAACATGTTATTTGGGCAAGTTTAGAAAGGGGTTATCAAGTTAATAGCAAGTTTTAAGAAACAGCACCAACTTTCCTGGTAGAATGTAAAACTAAATTTCTACATTTCTCAGTGTCTGAAAGAGAGCCTCCTAACCAGCTCCCTCTGTCTGAACTGTGTTTGGCTGATGCTGCAAATTTATCGTGCAAAGTGAAACATGGGATGTTTTTTTCCAGCGAAACAACTGAATGACATAGCAAAGCACAGCAGGGCAATTTAACCCAGCAGTGTACTCAGGAGATGAGATCTGCATAGTCCAAAACTCCTGCTATTAATCTCACCTGTCCCTGCTTTTCCAAAGAGAAAATTTAAACCACCAGTTAACGAAACCATCTTCAGTCTTTTGTCCAAAGAACTGGTTCTGGCCACTACTCCAGTTTGCAGCTTTCATCCCAATTATTTTGTTCTGTTCTTATCAGCGTATTAATACATCCGTCCACTTTCTATTGAACCATTACACTTCTGCATTATGAAGTCTGTGTAACTAACTGAGGATTTCTATTTATTGCTCCACTTTTCTGTGGTTACACAGATGTCAAGGAAGGACAACCTTACTGTACTGCAACCTTTGCACTGACGGATTCCTGGCTGCAAAGTGCAGGGAAATGGTAAAACACGAGGATGGATTTGGTTTCTGATTCAGGCCAGGCATTCAGGATGCAAAGTACAGTAAGTTCACGATTATAAGGTGCACCCTTTTGACTAAAATTTTGATCAAAACCCGGAAGTGTGCCTTATAATCTGGTGCACCTTATATATGGACAAAGTTCAGAAATTTGCCAACCGTGGCAGCCGGCGCCAGGGGTGAGCGGGAGTGCCGGGGCCCACAGCACAGGGAGGGTGCCTGGGGCTGCGTTTGAAGGCTGCGCCGATCTGTGAAAAATGTTTTCAAATTGAGCACCTGCCAGTAAACCCCGCGATCGCGCCATTCCGTTACTAATTCGTTACTTTGTTGTGTGCGGATCCTCGCTGCAAAAAAAAAAGTGCGACTTATACTCCAGTGCGCCTTATATATGGACAGAGTACAGAAAATTGCCAACAACCCAGCAGTGTGCCTTATAGTCCGGTGCGCCTTATATGCGTGAAATTGCTGTAACTCATCTACCAACAGGAAATGTTTTCCAGGCACCTGCTCCATGTGTCTAGCACTGACCATCACATCTGCAGTCCCCAGAGAGACATTTCCTACAGCCTCTGCCTTGCTGGCAGCTTTCTAGCCCATTTCTGACCATCACAAGCCAGAACTAACACCACTGCCCTGCTTATGGCTCTCCTTGACTTTAGAGGGAATACAGAAGGATGCAGGTTGGCAGTCAATGTTTGTCACAGTTTATGTCCAGCTGTAGGTCTCAATTTCCTTTTAGGAATGCTGTAATGGTGTTGAAAAAGAACACAAGCTCTTGTCTAATGCTCTGACTCCCATTTAAATAATTACCAGTGTAGCAAATAATCTGCAGATCTGAGACAGATTTCTATGTTTCCTGTAATTTCTCTCAACTACATAATGTTTGGTTAAGAATAATTTTTACAAGAGAAAATGTACTGAATATTTTAAAAAGAACAACATAAAAACCAGCATTTAGCCTTTTTTTTTTCCTAAATGAGTATATCACATGGTTAGTAGATATTTGGATATGTGCATAAAGATGTGTGTATACACCCATGTCTCTCACAGGATGGAAAAATTCTTCCCTTCCAAAAAACACGGCAAATATTTAACCAAACACAAGTAAACAAAAGCAATGCCAGGATCTCATGTTATTTATGATTTATCAGAAGTAGAAAAAATACCGTGTTTGGTAGAATGACTCAATACTGTAGAAGAGAGGTGAAGAAAGGACAATTAAAACACTCATGAGCACACAGACAGAGCCTCCCCCTCAACCTCACACATGTTTGGGGGGAAGGGGACAGGGGTGATGGGATTCATTACACCCTGCTGTCTCCTTCAGGCAGGAAGGTTCCCATTTGCATCCAGACAAGTTACAACTGTCCTTTAATTCCTCAATGACTAAACGTTGCAGTGTATTAATTCTCAGTGTAATTACAGCAGGAACTACAAAGTGCTGTACACTATCAGTGTTCATTAGTATAGAAAAATGCCAAAAAAATGAAAGGTTGCCTTCCCATTTCCTCCTTAACTCCTCATTTTGCAAGAAATGCATCCACTCTAGGAGAAACAGTGCTGCAGCTCCCTAAGCCAAGGGTTACACTGCTCAGTCTAGGACAGAACTGTGCAAACACTGCAGAGTTTAACACCAGTTTTTTACATTTAAAAAGTGGCTGTGATTGAACTAACCCTGCCTGGATCCCCTCCTTTCTCTCAAAAGCCAAAAATCATTATTAAGGTTAAGCTCTGTGTGTACCAACAGGTGACATTTCCCAGAGAGGTGAAGGTTGTTTATAGTTCTCTCAAGTCTGACTGATTTCTTGCAGGTCTTCCTCAAGATGATGAGCTCATTAATCAACTTTGAGCCTATATTCCACAAAAATCAAGATGATGAGTCTTACCCAGAAACAAAAAATGATTAAGGTCACAAGTGGCCACCTGGGTAGCATTATGAATACATATTTGTCTATTTTTCTGTATGGTTTTGCTTAATTTGGACTCTGCCTTCAGTAAAAGCTAAAGCAGCAGGGCAGAACTTAAATTCTGCTTATATGTTCCAATTTACATCACCTTTACTTGCCCCCCCCCAGCCAGACCTCACTGCTGTGTGTGAAAAGATGAACCAGAGGAGTGTGCATTGCCGAGTTTAGGTTAATACCACTAAACCAAGTCAACTTTGGTGTGGCTTGTTTTTTAACCCACAGCTCAGGGGGTGTCTACGTGGTATCTAATATGTATGAGCCTCTATACACTACACAGCACTTACAGTGCATTTTAAAAAGCTACTCCTTTTATAAGTTAAAACCTACAATACATTTTTAACCAGTTCTTGAGTATTCTAAAAGGAAATGTTTCTGGTTTCCAAGCCAGAACTGGTCATTTTTTTTTCTACAGAATATGATGTTTGAAAATCAGTTCTTCCTATTATAGATTTCTCCCTCAGCTTGTAGAAAATCCATGATTCCCTAAACATTGGTCTTTGAAAGCACATTGACTAAAATCTTCATGCCTAATTCATGAAGTGTAGTCTGGAGATTAGTGGAGCTGGACATAGACCAGGAATACTTTATCATATTCTAATAAGCAGAGGCTGAAAATTGCATTTCTAAAGCTACAGTATTAAAGGGCACACTGCAAAACATGACCCAAACATAACTCAGTAGTTCTACACTGTCTGTAAAGGCTTTGATATGATAAAGTATGCTGACGAGGGAAATAAACACAACTAGAAATTTCTGTATTTAAGGAGAGGGGGAAAAACAGCGAACACTACATGTATACATCAAAGCATATATTGTATATTATAAACTCATATAATGTGATCCCAATGGAACAGCCCTTGTACTGCTATCGATTATTTGAACACACCACGGAACATCATTGCAATAACATAAAATTAAGCTTATGTAGCAAATGTGACAGTAAAAAAAGCCAGTAAAAAATAGTCTGCGAGGCCAACGTAATCATTACCATAAAACTCTTAATGACATCTCACCATACAATGCACCAGAAAAATGTGAAGATGAAAATTGCCAGAGGAGAAACATGAATATTTTTTATTTGTGGTGCTTGTGTTATTTAAAAGGTAAGCTGCTCTCCACTCCTTTTTTTTGTTTGTTTGTTTGGTTGGGGTTTTTTTGTTACAGCATAACTAGATTAAAGAAGGAATTATATGGACCAAGGTTTCTAATTCCTCTACATCAGGATCTGTGGGTAGCAAATTAACTTTGAAAATATCATTTGACATAGGAGATTTTTCTTCACATGTAGAAAGGCAAAGACAGATATCTCTGCCATCATGTTATATTGCCAGGATCTATTTTGGGAAGAAGGCAGACACTGAATTCCCCTGGGACAGGGAAGCACCCCCAAGAGAAAATCCTAGAGAATTGCACAGTTCTGTTTGTCTTTTCACCCCTACAAGTGCAGAGACAGAACATTTCCAGGAGAGCAGCCCCAGCAGAGGCAGGGCTCTTGAGCAGAGGGACACGCACGCTGATTCCCACCCATCCTGTCTCCCCACACCACACCATGTCTGGAAACTGCTCATGTTCCCTGCTCCCATGCCTCTTCCCTGTTTCTACACAGATTAAAATCTCTACAGACGTTCAGACCTCTTCACAGGCTAAGCATGGTACATAGATTTGGTACCTTGGTCTGGTGGTGGGAGATTTATAAATTAACTGAGCAATGAGTGGCTGCCCATTACACAGATAATTGGATTGGGCAAAGTATGAAAAATATCCCACATATTACCTATAAACCAAAACTAAAGAGTACAAACTGAGAAAAGAAGTAAAATTATCAGTACCTATGCCCATAGCAGTCATCTGTGGTCAGGTTACACAGAAAGCTTGAACAGGCAGGGATGTTGTATCAAGGAAAAATAAAGAAAATAAACAAAGGATGATTTGGTCAGAGCTGCAAAACTTGGAATGAGTGAAAACCATCAGTCACAGTGACCAACAAACCCTGGCAGTGTAAACAAGGTAGAAATGATAGTCAATAAAATCACAATTAGGTACACTGAATGTCAGCGTTCCTGTGTGCTCACAATCAAGGAAATCAATAACTAACACTGAAAATTCTCCACTATTTGCTTTCAGTTTATATTTTCAATTTATTTTTTTTATTTGGCTTCCCCAGTTGATTCCATGAAGAATATCTTTAATAAAAAGCAGTTCCAATACTGGCAATAGGAACAAAGTGCAAGAGAACTAGAGGGGCTCACCAGTTACTATTGCAATTTAAGTGGGGAGAATAAAAACAACAGGTTTGCAAATAACTGAAGAGATTGGACACTCTTCTTCACACCCACACAATTTACAGAAAGGAAGTGTATAAGACAGCCACTTTTACTGCTCCAAACTTCCTTGCCATTGAATAGTCCTTAGTGCTAAAAACTTTGAATTAATGTACCTGCTAAAAAGTTAGAAGTGGCAATTCTCATGACAATAAAAAAAAAAAAAATCAACAGAAATTCACAGCAAAGACAACAACTGTTGCTACCTCACAGAAAACATTTCTCATTTGGCTAACTGCAGGCAGCATACCACGTTTTTCTGAGTCCTTTCCAAACACAGATATAGCCAAAGGAATTCAAGCATCTCCACAGTTTGCCAAGAATGTGCACAACAACACTGGGTAATTTATTGAAAAACGACCCTTTTAATAATTCCTCAATATTACCTCTGGGAATTTTCAAATACACCTACACACGAATCACGGTGATGATTTAGTCAGGGCAGTAGTTTGCCAACAAACACAAGCTTTCTTACTCTGTCTCCTAAATTTACTGGTTTCATTCCTGCAGTGATATAGAGCACAAACTTCTTTAGGCCTCCTCATTGTGAACATCCATCATTCAGAGCCATATCAAAGAACTCCTCTCTGAGTGCATAAAGGTTGAAGTGCTGAAAATGGATGGATCCTTAATTATCAAAGGAGTGAAAAATGCAGCCTGCTTTAACACTCCTTTAGGTATATTCTTATTAGCAGCGGGTGTGTACCTGTAAAAATCAACTCAAAACTTTTGGAGACAGGCATTTATAGACAGGAATTGTATCTTACATAAAAAACTGCATGTAAATGCACATATAAGAGAGAAGCTTAATGATTTGAGTGGCAGTGAGCACCCATATTTTAGAATATTTTACACTTATATAAGAAAGGCTTTGGCAGAAGTTCTGTAACGCAGCATAGACCAAGTGCCCTGCCTTTTGCATAGGTATAAAATCCCTAATCCTGCCCTGTATAAACATAAGATATCACCTGTGATAAATGCCCTTCTCTATCTGTGATATTTTCCTTCTGCTGTTTTCCATGCATAATAGCACAAATCACACAATATATGAAAAGAAAAAACAGCATTGTGCCTGATCAGTGTCTGTTTACAGTAATCAGAGAGAAAAAGTGAATTACTCTTATAATGACATTTTATAGCTTGTTTCAAATCGATAAGACAGTTATTTTGAAAGATTCACATAAGTTTAGAATCAATTATGAATGGAAAGGAAAATGAAAAAGGTGAATATTACTGGCTTGAGATTTGTTCATTTTAGAGTTGTATTTTTTCCATCTTGCCAGACTCCTGTAAGTGATGCAGTCTGGGTGAGCTCTGCAATAAATGCTTCTACAGAATTATTCCATCCTCAGGAATCAATCTGGCAACTTGAGCATATTTATTTCTAAAACACATCTACCATGTTTTCTGTGAATACTAGATGTTAAGGATATTATTTTTATTATAGTAGATACTACAACAGTACCACATACTACTACTCTGGTAGTACACCTCTTGCTACAAGTAATTTTTCTTCTTTTAAGGTATGAAAAGTGTCTCTTTTACAAACTTAGCACAAATAAAAGGCAGGAAAGGATGGAAAGAGATAAGCAACAAAAATCTTACTTGCTCACATTTTTGTGGTTAAATTTGTCTCACAAACCAGTGTCTCCATTGACACAGACCCACAGAACTCCAGGAGCTCCATCATTAAACACAACTCACACGTTGTATCACTCCTATGAAAACAAATTGGTTCCTGGTCTAACATGACATTTTAAGTTTTAACAGCATTCCTGACAATTCACATAGATTTAGGTCAATGTAATATCAAAATCCTCTCCCTCTGTAAAAATTCCTACAATTCATATTTAAATGAGGAGTTAAAAACAAATCCAAATGGCCTCTGATTATCACAAATTAATAGCAAAATTTTGATTCAAATTGATAACTATTTTGCATTTCCCCAAAATAATAAAGTATTTTATAGACAGAAAAAATAGGTAATGCCCTAACAAGTCCTGCTTCAACAAAATGCACACTGGAGCCTTAAGGATCACCATCCACAAAGGGAAAAAATGCAAATTGAAGGACTAAATGACATTGCTTTTATTTTTCTATATGCTTACTGATAAACTCAAAAATAAATGACAAATGGGAAGTAAAATATCTGTGTCTTTTGAACTCCTATTTGAGAAGGTGCCTGAGCCCTCTACCTTATCAAGATACTCCCCTTCACATTACTTGCACTGAGAATTAGCTTGAACTGCATGGCTGCAGGAGCGGCTGTTCAATAAAAATATCAAATATCAAAATACCCATAATGCAGCTTTAAGATATGGCAAAATCAGAGTCATAAAACTTCTCCTGTTCACAGACATTTGAACACATTGTTTATGCTCAGGCTTCTTCCTCTGTACAATCCTTTGCAACCCCAGAGATAGATTGGGATAGAACATTTCTGGCAGCTCAGTCTCCTGATACATGTCTTTTCACTAAATTCTCTCCATATGCCTCTTAAAGGAACATATGAGCTATAAATCTAGCCTGAGTGGAAACATTTCTGTATTTTACTATGAAAATTTATATCACATTAACAACGCAAACGTGCAATATTCATTCCTTCCCTGATTCCTGTTTGTACTTCTCATAATCTTTCAGCTGCTTTGGCATTAACCACTAAAATGCCAGAACAAGGAGCGTGCCATGGAGAAACTTGGGTGAAGCAGAATTTATTCTATAATGTCCAAATGCATCCCTGACAGAATTTCCAGGGTGAACTGAGACCTCAAAGGACTTCCAACAATGTCAAAAGAGCACTTGTGTGCAGAAGACACACAGCACCTCCCCATTTGGCAATGAGACACTAACCAGCTTTAGTTCTGATACGATGCTTTACCTGAGGTATTCAATTACATCCCTACCAGACTGTGCTGAAGGAATATTTAAAGTCTGCTTTGCCCTTGACTCTTGATTCTGCATGTCAAAAACACTTAACTCAAACCCTTTTGGATTACCAATACTGCATTAAGTTCATTGACTCCTGTACCAGATTATCCAGGACCAGATGAACTGATATCACACACACAGATATTGATGCTGTTTTATTATTAGACAGAACCAGCACAGCTTTATAAACATTTTAATTTGGGGGGAGGAGGCAGGGTGGGCTGAGAGAGAATAAACAGCTCTCTCACACAACTTGTAGTCAAATATTTTATGGAACTCTCCCTTGAAATTACTGTGAAAATTCAGAAATTTAGTCTAATAGACAGACCCTCAAGAAAATGCTCTTATTTGAGAATTTCTGGTGCATGAAGTCACAGAACTGTCCACACTAATCTACAGCTCCCCTTGCTGGGTCAGCTGCTGAATTGCATTCAAGCAGTGGCAAAAAAATAATACATATGAAATATTTAGACTTTAAAACTGGACACCACAGCCGTGTGCTGCTGTGCACAAGCAGCCTCTGAGCTGGACATGCCGCTCAGAGATGGAGCTGCACCAGGGCAAGACAAATTCCAGACTTTTCAGTGCTGAAACCCAAGAGACAGCTTAGTCAAAAAACAGGAATATGCACCCATTTCCCTCTGCCTTCTAGGCTTCTCCCAGCTCCCTTTATTATCACGGGGAATCCTCACTTCTCTTCCTTATTCCTCCCACTCTGAAAATCATCAATAGACTCTTATTCAAAATGGTGATGAACGAGTGGAACAGCTTTACTCAAATGCAGAGCCAGTCCTTGCTGGCTTACTTGAAATTCTACATTTTGTTCAGGCCACCTGCAAAGAAACATTTTGGGCTCTTTCACAGAACCAGGTATTGCCAAGTCCGTGGGCTTTTTTACTTCAATCAAATTTAAGTATCTCAGTAAATCTGGGGTTTTTTTGCCAAGTACTTTACATCTGCCATCCATTCTTCACTCACACCCATAAACACACTTTGCATATTTTTCTTTCTTGAAACATCTTGATAGTTTTCATAGGAAAGGGTAAAGTACACTCTATATCTCAGTCAACTGCTCTCTAATGCTACACCCACCACTCAGACAAATAATTCAACTCAATTCCTCATTCAAAACACACAGAAAGCATAATCCAACCAAGTTTGGATGGAATTCCATCTTTTTGTTCCAATACTTTTTCTTCCCTTGACCTCTTCAGTTACAATTTGCATTTTCAGCTAATTCAGATATCTTATTGTTCTGTCTGGACAAGTTTATCTTCATTAGTTATTTTGACACAACTGTGATAATAAAACAGAGAATACCCTGGCTGGAGTGGAAGTGGAGCTGCAGTTTTGACACAAATGTGAGAATATTCCTTATATTGGTTTGGATATGAACACAGACACAGGGGTACCATGCAAATTGCTGCAAAAGTTTTGTTGGGGAAAAAAATCCTATCCAAGGAAAATAAGGCAACTTTTAATTGCAATATTTATCTGAACTTAGTCAAAATTTGGAAGCATGATACATTTTTGTGGTTAAAACCAGTGAATAGAAAGTGTAACTATGATTATTTGCCTGGTTAAAAAGTATCGCTATATTTTTTCCACCTCAGTGGTTATGCGCTCCTGCCATTAAAATGATTGTTACAAGATTTAAAGAGAATAATATGAAAGCAAAAACAAAGCAAGCATATGCAAGTCACAAAACATACAAATAAAAACCACAATTTATTTTTTCATGACTCTGACACCTTTTGACTATGTATTGACCATTTGTGAACCTTTTTCTCAGACTGAAACAATCAATAAATTGCTCATCCAGAATTTTTTACTCTTACAAAACTGATAATTTACAATAAAATGCAAAGAAGATTATAGTACTATAAACTCAGTGGGGACATCAACAAACCAGTGAGACCAAATCATGCTGGAACAATTAATACTAACTTAAGAATTATTACTGCCCCTAGCAAATGAAATACTTTTTAAATGTTTTGATAATCAAAGGTAAATTTGACATATTTGTCAATTTTCAAAGGAGTCTGGAGTGATTGGATTTAGGGGTCAGTCACTTTAAGGTCATTTTGAGACCACAGATTTTACTTTCAAATTAAGAACAAGGAGAGTAATAACCAGAAGCTCACAAACACACACACACAAAAAGAAAAAAAAAAAAAGAAAAAAAAAAAGAAAAAAAAAAGAAAAAAAAAAAGAAAAACGTGACTGGTTGGCACAGGGATTTGTGCAGCTTGTGGTGTGTCACCCACTGAAAGAAATCCCAGTTATCAAACATAATTTTTCTGACAAATAACCTTGATAGGTAAAGGTAAAGCACACAGACAATTTATTGCTCTTACAGAGTTCTTCAAACTGAGTGCCAACACTCATCCTCTTCAAAATAAACCAGGGAGCGCTAGGTCTCATGTTACAAAGTATCAACAATTACAGAACACTTTCCAAAATACTAACAATAAATCTAAACCAAAAATCAATACTATTAATTTGTGAGATGGATGCTAAAAAAATCAAAGCTGCCACCCTTCAAAAGTGTTAAAACATAAACACAATGGAAATCATAAATGTATTTTAAAACTCAATTTAAAAATACGAAGATTTTCTAATCTAAATTTAAGACCCTTGTTGCTTATTTATTTGTATGAAAAAGGATCCAGCATGTTAACAGACCTCTTTCCAGCCACAGGAACTGTTGGCATAATGCCCAAGGAATACAATAGCCACATGTTCACAATCTTTAATTATCCAATTAATGTAGAGTCGTTTTAGCAATTAGTTCAGATGACCATATGTAACTTTTTACAAATAGCTCTTTCTCTCTATGACCAGAATGCCAAATGTACCACGATGTGTTTTTATAAAATGCATGATTCCAACAGGAGAAGGACTTCCAGAATTGTCTGTGTTTAATATAATGCAACTTTTTCTGTTGGACTCTGTCTAAAAATTATTCAGCTTCTTACATAAGACTGATGTCTGTACACTTGTTCTTTCAAACCTGCAATCCAAACTCTATATTTTGTTATCTCCTGTAATGGCAAAATAACCTCCAGTAATTTCACAATTATAAGCCGCACCTAATTATAAGCCGAACGTCCCGGTAGCCAGGTAGACCACAGGATTTGTCCATATATAAGCCGCACCTGAATATAAGCTGCACTTTATTTATTTTTTTTTTTTTAAGTGAGGATCCATGTGTAACAAAGTAACAAATTAGTAACAGAATCGCACCAGCGTGGGGTTTGGTGTCAGGTGCTCAAGTTGCAAACAGTTTTCATAGACCAGCCAAGCCTTTAAAGGCAGCCCCAGGCGTCCTCCCCAGCCGGCTCACACTTCCGGTTGGCATTTCACTGGGATTTGTCCATAAATAAGCCGCGCCTGAATATAAGCCGCTCTACTGGGGTAGGCTGGATTCTTCAATGAAAAAGGTGCGGCTTATAATCGTGAAATTACTGTATTCATGATGAGGCCACAGCAGAGCTGTCAAAAACCAGCTTGGGAGAGTTTTGGTGTTTTCTTCAGACAAAAATCAGAACCCAGCCTGGTATAACATTCACAGAATTCACAGAATGACTGGGTTGGAAGAGACCTTCAAGATCACTGAGTCCAACCCATGCCCTAATAGCTCAACTAAACCATGGCTCCAAGAGCCACATCCAGTCTTGTTTTAAGCACATCCAAGGATGGTGACTCCACCACTTCCCTGGGCAGACCATTCCAGTACTTCATCATTCTTTCCTTGAAAAACTTTTTCCTAATATCCAACCTCATTTTCCCTGTGCCAGGCCAGCAGTGGGCAGGAGAAGGGGAAGCAGAGGCAGTCCCACATCCTGCAGCCACACCATGCCACCATCCCAGTGTCCTGCTTGCTCCTTTGAGCTCAAGGTGCTGCCAGGTCAGCCCTGGAGGGCAAAGGGGCCCAGCCAGGGCATGCCGTCCCTCATTGACCTGGGGCAGGATCTCCAGGTCATGGTGTCCCTCATTGGGGCAGGATCTCCAGAGCATGGTGTCCCTCATTGATCTGGAGCAGGATCTCCAGGGCATGGTGTCCCTCACTGACCTGGGGCAGGATCTCCAGGGCATGGTGTCCCTTATTGATCTGGGGTAGGATCTCAGCAGAGCTGGGGAAGCTGGGGAGACACCACGGCTCCTTCCTGCACTTATCGACCCTGCCCTGCTCAGCCTGGCCTTATCTCCTGCCTTACAGCTTGGGTTACACTCTGCAAAAATGAACTCAGGCATTCAGATTGCATTACAGTCTCCCTTTTTGAAGCATATGGCACTGGTTGTGGTTGGAGAGAAGAAATTCATTCATGTGGAGCCTATGTGAAAATTAGCTGCCCTCAAAAGTTTGGATTCAGCATGTAAAAGGTTTTATTCCTTACATAAAGAATATCCCCATATTCCTTTTCCTTGCAGTAAGTGCTGTATATGTGTTCACCAATTTAGGATCTGGTCCCAAATACAACTTACCATTGCTCTGTTACAAACAACATAAAAATACCAACAAAAACAGAGACTGGCAGAGCCTATTCCTGAGTTCGGTACAACAGAATAAACAGAAAGCTAAAGATGAAAGCAGAATGCCTGCCTGGAATTATTACAAAATACTTTTATCATCAGGACACCAAGGTATTAAGCACTAAACAAGTTCAGAGAAAACTAGTTTCTGTCACAGTATTTCTCTGCAGTAAATAGAAGCTATTTTCTCCATATAAACCTCAAATTACAATCATTAGCATACAGGTAATTGTTGAGGAAGGGAAAGGGAAAAGCAATTGCTGCATAAATACCTTGATTTTCTATTGTTTATACGACTGCATTTAGATGAAGGTATACATACAGAAAGACACACAGGTCTTTATTTCTCCTTAATTGGCTTCATTTCTCTCTAAGGACTCTTTTAATGTATAAAAACTGTAAGCATTTTAATGTAAAATTCATACCAACCTAAATGAATAGGTTAGCATTACATCTTTTTGTCACTATAATTTATGAAAACCAAAACCACGGAATTATAAGGCACACTGTTGTGGATCATTTTATTCCAAATAAAGGCATTCCATTCTGCATCTTGTGTTGCATCCTTTGTTTTGGCTCACCTGCCCACATTCCACAGGGCCTGTTTTACACTGGGTTTTTTAAGAAAACAAAGGAGACCTCTGGTGTGTGACATAAACTGAACTTCCAACAGATCTACAGCACAGATCTGCTGTAACCCCCAGGCTCGTTAGGGACCCCACTAATTACACACCTACAGTGAAGCTCTGGAGGAGCACAGCACCCTCAGGAGCTCTGTGGGGAATTCCTTCTGACAACAAGGGGAGTTCTAATCAACCCCAAAAAAACAGATGGTGCTGAGGGATAGGAACTTCTGGGGGATAAAATGGATTTTTAATTTGACTTCTACCCTATGCTCTCACACAAAAAGGTAATAAACCCTTTAAATGCTGGACCCATTTACCACTAGATTCAAACTCTGATTAAAATCCATCCCTCTATGCTGATTAGATTCCCTTAGGGAAATAAAAAGCAGTACAAATGAGTGTGTTTAGGAGCATCAGGAAACTCCTGAATGCAGATACACTGAGTGAAAAAATACCTGGACATTTCCCTTGATGGCAAAAGCTGCTACAGTCCAGTCTTTTGTGCAGAAGTTTGATTGAAGAATGAAAGGGCACATGAGGAACATTTGTAAGATTCTTGGGGATTACCCTGATTACTTCTCCCCTTTAAAACGCTGAGTATATTGAGCCTCTTTAAAAAATTCATACAGTGGAATCATTCTACGCAACTGTAAGAAGAAAACTGTCAGAAAACATTCCCAATTCAATATTACATTGTGCTTCAAGAAAAGATTTCCATATATTCTAGATTAAAAAAAGTCTCATAAATAAATGATAATCCACTGCTTGCACTGAAAAGTGAAAAAGAATTTTCTGTTTGCATGTTACTCCGCAGAGTAAAATTTAATCTCTCTTTTAATATAGTTTTTGTATATACACAGAAGTAAAAAGATGTAACCTTATGAAAATTGATTTTTTTTACATGGTCAAAAATATTTCTATTGGCGTTTATCTAGAAATCTTACTTTTATGAGCACTGAAATATACCACATTGATAGCTTACACACATTATTTCCAACAAGTTATGATAATGTTCATGTTTTTAAAGAGAAGGGAAAAAAACAAGGTTTTTAACATTAAGCAGCAAAGAGACAAGAAAAGGGAAACTCCTCAGAGGTTACTACATCTGGCCACAGTTCAACAGAAATCTGTCAGTAATTGTATAGAATTTATTGCAACTAGACATCAATATATTTTACATAAACCTAAAATATTATAAACATATACTATCTACGTGTGCATATTTATAAATAAATTTACATTTTAAGTATGTGATGTGTTAGTGATGCACAGAATATAAATTACATGGTACACACTACCTGTAAATTCAATGACCAGATTTGAAGTATACTGAGCTTCTTCCAACTGACACAAGAAAATTCTTCTCATAAAACTTTTTTTAAATGCTGAACTTTTCTTAAAATAATTATTAAATAAATTTCCCTTATAATTTAATTTTTCAGGGGGATAAAACACTGCAGAATCCACAGTAGAACATTCTGTCTTTGGCTGTTTTATAGAAAAGCAGCAGCAAATAGGGTTAGAGTCAGAATTCTGTCAGAGGTATCTGCCTCTCACTGGTGAGGTGGGAGTAACCTGGCTTAATTCCCTTCCCAGCCCGGGGGATTGGTACTCGGTACAGGGGCTGAGAGCTGCTCACTCCTCTCCAGCTCCACTTTGTGTAAGTAATTAAAGTCTCAGTGAAGCAGGTACTGAGCCCCAGTGTCCCACTTCTCAAGGAACAGCCACAACCACCAGCCAGAGAAGTCATTCTCACTATTTATCACTCAATAAGTAGCTACAGTAATTTCATGACTATAAGGTGCACCGGATTATAAGGCGCACTTCCAGGTGTCAACAAATTTCCAAACTTTGTCCATGTATAAGGCACACCGGACTATAAGGCGCACTTTTTTTTTTTTTGCAGTGAGGATCCATGTGCAACAAAGTAATGAATTAGTAATGGAATGGCGCGATCGCGGGGTTTACTGGCAGGTGCTCAATTTGCAAACATTTTTCATGGATCAGCGCAGCCTTTAAATGCAGCCCCAGGCGCCCTCCCTGTGCCGTGGGCCCCGGCACTCCCACCCACCCCTGGCACCAGCTGGCGCAGCTCTCGCAGCTGCCATGGCTCGGCTCACACTTCTGGGTTGGCAAATTTCCGAACTTTGACCACATATAAGGCGCACCAGATTATAAGGCGCACTTCTGGGTTTCGATCAAAATTTTAGTCAAAAGGGTGCGCCTTATAGCCATGAAATTACTATACTTCTTACAACATAAAACAGGAAAAAACTCAGTCCTATTGCTAAATCACTGCTTTGGCACAGCCATTTAGAGACTTTTCTGGGAGAGGCAGGCTGCAAGACAGAAATTGTGAACTTGAGACAGCAGCTAAGATGTCATTTGGTATTTGTTTTGTAGGAAATAACTGAATGTTCAATGTGATGGAGAACGAAAGTGATTCCCTGCCCTGGGAGTATTTATCTAACACCTCACCTCTGATCTGTGAGCAGCTCTGGAGTTACTGAAAATATGTTGGCTCCTTCCACTCTAGAATAATTTACTATCTTTCTTCAAAGGTATTCACTTGATGTAAAAATGTATTCACTTGCCATCAGTTACTTGGACCTCTGGCAAAGAAAAGAGTTGCACTGCCCTGTAGAACTGTATCAACACTCCTTAGAGTAACTACAAGCTGAGAAAGCTGCAAAAGGTCCCCAAAACCTAGAAATTCTGTAATGACAATTGTCTGGTCTGAGATTTGGCCCAACAAGTGACTTTCACTAAAATACACATATAGGTTTGTGCATATTTTTGCATTACATCAGCATTTATCTAATCTGGAACCGCATCAGAAAATAATATTCAAAATAAAGTGTAATTAGCCCCGAACAGGATGCTGTCAGTGTGCAAATGTACCAGCAGTGTTCTTGTAGGTGACTTGCACACAGCTATTAGAACATTTTCAAAAGTGTGAGATTTACTTCTAAAATGGAACAGAAATTCCACATTTCAGTGGGAATTCTCACTAATGGAATGACTCCCCATCACTTTAGGAAGTGCTAATTTTGCTACTCACTGGACATTTGATAGAAGTGCTGTGTTTGGTCCCTAATTGTGATTAATCAGTGCAGCACTGTGAATGGCAGCTGCTCCTTTTAAACATTTCCAAAATTGGCAAAGTGCACATGTCAGGCAAATTACTTCATAATTGTCCTGCCTGCTCACAGAAAGGTGCAGAACTCCTGGCAGAACAGAACCAACTGTTCTGCAGGAAAAAAGGTGAGAGTACATTATTTTTATTCAAACATGCAGATTGCATCAGCTGACCCAAATCTCAAAATTGAATTCTTACTATATACATGCTAAGGTAAGAACTGAAAATCCACACTTCAAATTATTTCTTATATTCAAAAACTACAGCCCAAATTAACCAAGCAAACTAAGTCACAACTCGTTGTGCTTTCCACACTTAACGAGTCACTTCTTAGAAGGTACATGGCAAGATAGGTTAAAAACTGTGAGATTGATTTAACTGTGGGGAAGCAGGAAGGGGAGTCCCAAATCTGGGGTTTTGTGAACCATTGCGAGGCCTCCAGCAGGCTCTAACCAAACCTAAACCATTCCAGAAACATTTGGGAAGGGCTGCTGCAATGATCACACACAGCTTGTTCTTTATGAAACTTGTATCACCACATATCTCGCTGATATGGAAAATCTCTGTTGAAAAATAAAAAATTAAAAAATTAAATTTAAAAAAAAGGAGAAAAATTGTTGCTTGGTTAATGGATATGCCAAAGGCAAAGACTTCCACTGCTTCTAATAAACACATGATATTCCTGTTCAATCTTACCAATTTCCAAAGCTGTGTGAGTCAAAAAAGCTGCAATGTCACTGCACTAATAATTCTTTAAGCAAAATTCCAATAATTATTATTATTATTAAAATATAAAATAGTATTCAGAGATGTGACATTTTCTATCTCTCAGAAGCACTATTTTGTAAAGCTTTCTCACCCCTAACGATCCCCAATCTGTACAAAGATCCTGGCACATGCTGAAAATAAGGCACCAGAATCTCATTTTAGTGGCACATTTGAGATGAAGTGTCCCCATATGGTCCAGCTTGGTTGGATATGAGGAAAAGGTTCTTCCCCCAGAGGGTGGCTGAGCTCTGGAACAGATTCCCCAGGCTTCCCTGTCACAGCCCCAAGCTTGACAAAGTTCAGGAAGCAATTGGAAAACACTCTCAGGCACATGGGGTGGGATTGTTGGGCTGTGCTCTCCAGGGACTGGAGATGTATTCAGTAATCCTCGGGGGTCCCTCCCAGCTCAGGAGATTCTGTGTATCTGTGATTCTACGAACTTGGGTTATTTTTCTGTCCCTGGAAGCTAGGATTTTTCTTAATAGGAGTAACAGCTTTTGGGTTTTTTCCCTAGCTAATAAAGAATGACAGTAAGTAGATCTCAACTGTAAACACAAGATTGTTTTTGTCAGAGCTTATTTGAAATTGGTCTTCTATTTAAAAAGTAAAACCAATAGTGTAAGTTTATTACATGCTTAGTGAAATTGGTATTTTGCAATAATGCCATTTACCTATTCCTTTTTTACTTCTCAGAGCCTGAAATCTCACCTTCAGAAATGTGGAAGCATTCATTTTGGGGTGCACTAAAATGCAATCGATTTGGCTTTTTTTTGTAGCAGCAAATTTCCAAGGTCTGTAGTGTGTGCTGACAGTGTTTCTCAAAGGGGGGTTTTTGATCATTACTTCAGGTTAAAATGACTTACCATGGAGCCATCTGGCTGCATGCATTAGAGCACACTTCAGAAAGCCACAAACATTTTAGAACTCCTCTCTGCACCGCGCCTGGGCAGCACGCACCCCAGTACAGCATGTAAATAAGACAAAGACTAATCATGCCTTCAATCCTGCAAGCACAAAGGCTGCTGTCCTATGTAACGTAGCAACACATTTTCCATTACACCCTAAGATTAATAAGCCTCATGGAGACCTGGAAAATCTGACAGAAAACAAGGGCAATACGATGTTCATTTCTGTTTCATTAAACACGGGATGAGCTGATGGATCTCTCCACACTTTGTCACTCTGCACTGCTAAAATGGCTCTTTGACATTATTATTCACCATGGGTGAGATTGTGTAACCTCTGCTCACATTGGTGAGCAGTTACAAAAGTGGTCCCACTGGCAACTGCTTTAGAGAGGTTACCTGAAGCATATGGTGCTTCTCAGCTCCTGTCAGAGTGGCTGAATCTGAACATAAAAAAGTGTTTGTGAAGGATTTTAGCAACGTGCAGGTAGTTGGTGAAGGGCACTTGAGTGGATACAAATGTTTAATGCAGCACGTAAAAACTGTTTTCTAGCAGGCTCAATAGTTGAGTGATGCCTCTTCATCCTCTTTATTTTTATCTGCACAGTTTTGGCTGTGATGGAGCAGTTTTGCAATGTTCCTTTTTCAATGCCAGCAAATAAAGTACCTTGAACAGGGACAGACTGTGGGAAACAAGACCACAACATGGGCAGCCAAAACACACCTGCACAAAGACCCAACACCTCCCTGTGGATAAAACATGGAACATGAAAAGCCCTGGGAAAGACTAAACCAATGCAACACAATAAAGTTTATTCTTTATTACAATAATTTCATAATTATAAGCCGCACCTGATTATAAGCCGCACGTCCTGGTAGCCGGGTAGACCACGAGATTTGTCCATATATAAGCTGCACCTGAATATAAGCCACACTTTTTTTGTTTTAAAGCGAGGATCCATGTGTGACAAAGTAATGAGTTAGTAACAGAATTGCACCAGCGTGGGGTTTGGTGTCAGGTGCTCAAGTTGCAAACAGTTTTCATAGACCAGCCAAGCCTTTAAAGGCAGCCCCAGGCACCCTCCCCGGCCGGCTCTCACTTCCGGGTTGGCATTTCACTGGGATTTGTCCATAGATAAGCCGCACCTGAATATAAGCCACACTACTGGGGTAGGCTGGATTCTTCAATGAAAAAGGTGCGGCTTATAATTGTGAAATTACTGTAATTATCTATTGAGAGGTTTGCTTGCTGCAGTGTAATTATAGAACACAATCATACTTTGCGTTAACTTTCTTATAGAAGTGAGTTACATCATACTGAAATGGGAAATAAACATCATGAACACAACATGGATGTCACAGCAATGAACAAGGAATGAGCCATTTCTGGGTACCTTCCCTATTTCATTGGAAATTACTCTAATGAATGACAATTCTTTTCCTTTACTCAAGGAGATCTCATTTGTGAATGAAATATGAGCCAATATTATGATACTTGTTTTACAAATAGTCCAAACAGGCACAAAATATGATGTGGTTTGTATTTCCAGCTCACCTAAAGTTTATAGAGACTACGAAGAGCTGTTCAACACCTCCCTGCACCAATTTACCTACTTCTAGCGTCACTACACACTGATCTTCTGGGTTTAAATTTTTATTTTAATTTGGTAGCTAATAAATATACCAATACAGTGCTTAAAAACAACACACTGGGGATGGGGATGTTGCAGTCATACAGAAGTAACAACACTTCATAACTGTGCAAGTGAGTAGAGATGTCCAAGTGTTCCTCGCATGTGCATGTGCAAACCCTCATGTTTTAATTCAGACATTCATGGGAGTTTTCTATCCAACTGTAAGTGAACAGCAAAGACTGAGAATTTCATATAATAGAGATCAATACATCAGTTACAAAACAATAACAAAGGACATCCATCCAATAAATCTAATTAATGAACCAGCTTGAGAAAATTACTATCTGCCTGTAGATATTACACAAATAGGAAAATGGAATATTATGTAAAAATAAATCACTGTGGATTATGTGTTCAACTACAGTTTCAGGTTAGAAAGCAAAATTAATATCACCACTCATTCCAATTCATATCTGAAAGCAGATTTTAAAGAAAGCTTTGGCAGAATGATGTATAAATTATATGTTCGAAATTATAAATTAGATTTCCCCAGACAATCATGGTGATTCCACAAATAGCTTCAGAAATAACTCTGGGTAAGTGATGAGTTTTCTGAAGACTTACCAGACAATTTGAAAACAGGAATTTTTATAAACAACGCAATTCATTATTTGAGGACTGCTGCATGAGCTGCAATATAAATTCTGCTCTGTCTTGAGCAGAATCCAAAACTAAAGTGGATATTAAAAACCATTGTGGGAGATATAAATGATAGGCTTTGTGCTACAACATCAAGATGTCTTTTAAAATCGGAGATGGAAGCAGAGATTCAAGGGTTTGACTAAGTCACATGCTTGAAACCTAGAGTATGAATGGCAGCATGCCAGGAAATTAAAGTTACTAAATTAAAAATAGGGCATTCACCAATGCCAGTCAATTCTGTGTAACACTGGAGATATCTGAGATTCCTCAGATCACCTAAATCAGCTTGATTTTGGTGAAAAACACTATTAATCAAATCACAAAAAAAATACTAAATTCCATTGGATAGAGCTGTCAGAAAGCAAAATCCCTAAACACACATTTTGGGAACATTAAGTCTTCCATAACATTGTTCTAGAAGATAAATCTATCTGCCAAGGGGGAAGCAGCCAGATACATCCCAAATCAAAAACAAATATGCAAAGGCCTAATAGGCAATCAGTTCAAGAAACACAATACCTCCAGTCCAGATCTTTCAGACATGGCACAAATTCCCACAACAAAAAGAGTGGAGAAAGGGGAGGTTTCTCTTACATACAGGTCCTGAGTACAAACAGTGGATGACAAGCAAATTTGGTGCCCATCTAACATCTGAATTTCAGTAATCAACGTGTGTAAAAACCCATCAAAGCTCACTGAATTACTGCCCATGGTTTTACATCCACAGAACAGAACTAGCTCTGCTCCTGGAAACAGAATAGTAAAATAATCATGACATTCAAAGTGGGAAGGACGTGGTATAAAAACTGGAAAAGGTTTTCAAATTTTAAAAGCAGGAAAAAATGTTTAAAAATTAATTAACTGGTTTCTTGCATAAAGAATCTGAAAGGGACAATGCTGGAAGTAAAATCTGAGAGCAGAACAGGAGACAGAGAGGAGAGACCTGTGCTGTTCACACGTGGGCAAAATGCTTCCTCACATCACATTGCCACAGAGGAGAAGTGGGATGCAAGCCTTCCTCTCCTCTCTCTGTGTGTATTAAACCACTTTCCAGACATGCACACACACATCTATCTTTGTCTTCTCTCTTTGCAAACTAATTCCCTATGGAATATGAACAAGACTGCTCATGTACCATCATTTCCCAGTGAAAGAAAAAAAAAAAAAAACAGCTTGTACAAGTGTCTGTTGCTAATGCTACTTAAAGAAACACTCGTTTTGATGTCACTAATTTCACTGAAGCACCAGAATAGCAAACTCCCGAAGACAGAACAATATAAAAAACGTTGATCCAAGTGACAGCTGAAGAATTAGGGTGATCTACAAGAACCAGCAGAAACTCAGCAAAGACAAAAGCAGGTGGATTGGTATCACGTTCCTGCATGCTTGGGGTCACTAAGATGAATGTGCATGAGATTCTTTTGTCCATTTGTGCTATAATTTCACACACTAAGAATGAAATTGTGCTCTCTGATATGCTCACAGAAGTCCCTGTGGAATCAGTGAGAATTACACGCCTGCACCGAGGGCAGGATTTGGCCCTGAGTCATTAGTTAGAACTCTCTGCTGAAACCCTGCAGAGAATAGGGGGGTTCAGAGGACCATGAGGATCAAACTGATGCAGCACACTCAGAGATTTACTCTCATAGGAGCCCATCAAATACTCAGGCATTCCAAAAACCCTATTTGTAAAGACAGAAATCTTTACAAGACTAACACACCATAGTCATAGGGGCAACTTTGCTTTAAAAGGGACTTAATCAGCATTAAAAACAGTGGCAATGTAATTAAATTAAAGGTTAGAGGAAAAAAATAGCCCAAGATTTTCAGAGCCATGGAGAAGAGAATACCAACAACCATTTCTGATGGAAAGAGAAACTGAAAGACAAATAACTTAAATACAGCTACTGTACATACGGTGTATGTGTTCACAAGACCATGTTGAAGAGCTGTTCTGTCCTCAGCTAAAGGATAAGCTAGGGAAGTAATTTTACCAAAACTTCCTGCTAGTTTGGAAGAGTTTTTAGGTGTGTGTACATATCTATGTCTGTGCATTTAAACATGTGAATATATAGATACATATTAGTTTTACTTCCTTTCTATTCTGAAAAAATTTCCTATGCCTGACTGAATGACACTGCAGTTGTTTATATTAAGATCTCATTTTTATTATTGATTTGGAGCTTTAAGTGAACAGTTGATGCCAAGATGATACAAACAGCATTCTGTCTACAACGCCTTTAAATTTTAAACAGGAGTATTTAGCAATATTATTTGTGTCTGGTTGTACTTGAAGAGAAATTATTCACTTCTGTGATAAGTACAGACTGTTTTATCTCAGATAATTCCTGGGCACTTCCAGTACTCTGACTCAAAACCAAATCTGTGCTTCTCATCAACTTAGTGATAATTTTTTTTCTTTTGTTTTGATCAAGGACTGACAAGACTCCAATTCAAACAGCTGCAAAGTAACAGCTTTAAAAAAAAAAAAAATCCTCACTATTTAATTCTAACCTCCACTGTATGTGTTGCAGGATAGGCTGGCATTTGCTGTTAAAGCAGAAAATTACAAGAAGGGCCTAATTGACCCTCTTGTGTCTTTGAAAAATCCTGTATGTTGTCTCTAATTGACCCTCTAGATACCTTTATGGAACAATGAATGAATCCTCTGTAAATAATGGACGGTGATGATTAATAGCCATGGTTTGGCTGGACCTCTGCCTCATGGAGTTGAGTTACTGAACATTTTTTTGTTTGGGTTTTTTTCTTGCCATCACAGTCCTCTGTACTTCATTAAAAAAAATTTATAAAAATAACTGTCTCAAGGTAACAAACACCCTGCTGTAAATAACGTGAAAAGCTAAATAAAATTAAATGCTTTCTCATACAATGGAATGAAAAATAGGATTATTGGCATTATTTCCATCACCACCTTTTTCCATGTTTCAGTAACACGTCATGATAACATATGCTTGATTTAGAAAGCAGAAAAATTTAGCATAATTTATTTCTTTATTATGCATTGTAGTCAATAATAACAATGTCATATTTCTTTCTCTTGACTCTTCATTGCAATAAAAATCTCTGATGCTAAGATACTTCTAGATTTGGCTTCATTATAATGCTGTCAGAAAACATTATGAAAACATCTCCAAATGTCTCCTCTCTTATTTAATAACTGTAATGTTTAATGTTTCCAAGCTTGTCAAATTATAAGCACAAATATGTTAAGTTACACCATTACTCTGAAATGCCAGGAAAATCTTGCTTGAAAATAATATCTACAATTTAGCAAAACAACTGGCTCCATGCCAGTCCAAGAAATCACATGCAGCAGCACAACAACATTTGGTAATGCCATCAAAAATCACTTTCTGAAATTCAGCATCCCATAACGAATGCGTCAAGAAAGTAAAGGACAAATCAACATTTGCAATATACATCACTAAAAAAGAGGAAGCTCAAACAAATTGATTTTCCCAGATTTAAGAAATATAACAAAGATTAGCACTCTTCTTTGAAGGTGAAAAGCATGAGCACAGAGTGTGGAGGTTTAGTTACATGGTCCTGACACAGTTTAAGTTCAGCCTTTCAAAAAGAACCAACTCAGAAAGTTCCATAAGATCTCAAGCAAAAAGAAGCATCCCAGGGAAGAAATAGATCACAATTATCTAGTTTTCCACATCCTACGTTCTCTTGGATACAAGCAGGGACTTGTTGGCCTGTTTATGAACCTTCTATAGCACTGAAGATAAATGTAGGACCTGAGGTTCATTAAGCAGCTTTGAACTGCTCCTAACAACACTCAGAGAACTTAACTAAATACCACCATAATTTTACCATGGGAAAACTGACTTGACCAAGGTCACAGAGAATATCTGTGAATTTAGCCTTTAGCTAACCCCAGATATCTAAAATAGATGGGTGTTTTAAATCCAATAGCAACAGTTTTCACAGCAGATACTGCAATTCATCGTGACTAAATTGAAACACGAGAAATGTTCTAAGGCTCAGATTAACACAATACATATTTAATCATGAAAACAAATCCTTGCTTGCTGAAATCTGCCCCTCTCTTTAGTGCAGTTTAGTTTCTTAGAGGCATTTATCCATCTCCCAGAGTTGTGGCTTGCTGCTGATTCACTGACATCTGCCCCAATAAAAATATGAATTTAGAAAAATTGTATAGCTTGGGCAAACTTGATGATGAGTGAACTAACCTGCCTGCAAAAAAGCAATACTATGGGGAGAGGCTAACAGGAAAGAAGAATATTCTTTAAGTTCATTGATTCAGTGTAGGTGCAGCATCCTTATGAGAATGATCTAAAGAAGCAGTTGAAGTGAACCTGTTGTTGGTGCTACAACACGCAGCAATATGATACTGGATGTGAGACCTTTTCCAGTGATTTAGGTAGAAAAATAGACAGCTTTCTGAATTTCACAGTCACAGAACAGCTGAGGTTGGAAGACACCTCTGGAGATGGTTCAGTCCACAGTGCTCAGAGCAGTCACTGGAGCTGCTCAGGATCATTCCAGTTTGGTTCTGAGTGACTCCAAGGAAAGAGAATCCACAACCTGCCCAGACAAACTGTGCCAATGCTTTACCACCCTCAAAACAAAAGGTTCAATGTTGAAATGAAATTTGTGTTTCATGTCTCATCCCTTTCTTCTTGTCCTGTCATTAGACAGAAGTAAGAAGATAATTTCCATCTTCTTTACTAACACCATTGGATGTTTTACAGTTTAAGTTCATCCAATGGAAACCTAAGCACAAGTCAA
>VRYO01000704.1:6130986-6178672 GCA_009812075.1 Sialia sialis
CCCCTGAAAGCTGCATTCCAAAACCCCCGCACTCAGGGCTGGGGCAAACAGGAGAATGGCCCTGAGTGTGTTCAGTCTGTAAATACAAACAGAGCTGTAATTTCTGTGCAGTCATTACAAACTGCACTCATTGCCCACCAGCAGGTGAACTCTGTCTGCACTATATGCCTGGAATTCAAGGCCTACCAGCTGCTTTTTTGGTTACTATTAAAGGTTTAAAATCCTAGCAGAGAAGTTATTTTACTTGTTTGAATAACTGAATATTTGAAGTGAATTTCTGCAATTATAACCTTCATCAAAATCTAAGTATAATTATAGAAATGTATTCACTACTACTTTGAAAGTTCTTATTGTGATTGAGTGGAAGATGTATTTGTTGCACAGAAACCTCTGTGACTGGGTAAATTCATATAAATCACAACACAATTTACAGTAGGAAGTTGTTTGTCTAAATAGTAGAAAACAGTAACCTTTGTACAACTGGGGTTAAACTAATTCTGCCTTAATGAAAAGCAAAATTTACATTCAGCTTTGTTACCACAATAAATAGGGGTCTCTGTGTCTTTCCTAATCATTCCCATTGTGCCTCCATAGCCTCATCTGCTTTCACTAATACCCTGCTTAAAAGCACATTTTTCTTTTAATATCAGAGAGCACAGAGCAATTCTGCCATTAGGTCTGTTTCAGTGCATAAAGATCATGACTATAGCAGATGCTTATATTTCAAATAATTTTTTGTTCCCAACAGCATATACTGAGCCCAAACATTAGAAACCTGACTGAATCAGAAACCTGAATGCTAAAACTCCAGACGCTGTTTCAGTTACAAGCCCAAGCACAGAAATGAAAACTGATTATTTCTTTTCTTTAAAAATATATTTTTAGCTCCAACCATTCTCTCAGAAAAATAGCATGGCATACACACACGTGTTTTCCCAGTCAGTCACCCAGAACAGTCATAAATGGATTTCCAGGACTGAAGACTCAATAGGATAATTTTTATGCGTCTCTTAAATTAAAATTTGTTACTCATGGCGGTGATGGTGACACAGTCTCCAGTTCAGGGTGTCTGGTCCTTCCCATTTCAAGGCCACAGCACAGTTGCTCATAACTTTAGCAAGCTCTAATTGTCCTCACTGAGGTTTCCTGTTACAGATGTCCACGCGGGGCACAGCTTACATGGGAAAGTTCAGCAAACGTACTTTCATCATTTCCAAAAAGCCAACGAGGGAAAAATACATTATATTCAGAAATTTCAAAAAATGCTTTCAAGTGTTTTCTGGGAAACCTCCAAATCCCTAAGGCAGAGAAGGACCTCATAAGTCACCAATTCCAGCCCAGAATTGCAGGACAGACCATGCAGGCACTTTTAAGATGCAGTTTGCAGAAGTGACTGAACAGACAGGGTGGGAAAGGCAGGAGCTCACTCCCACTACTCTAATAATAAATTCAGGAAATTACAGCTGTGGCCAGCCAAAAAAACCAATAAAAATTATATATATATATATACATATACATATATACATATATATATATATATTAGAGTAAAAGAGAATCAGAAGAAAAAGTTTTATGGGAAAGAAGAGTGAAAAAAAATGTGCAGAAGATTGAAGTTGAAAGAGGTAGGCTTAGGATGGGAAAGACAGAAAAAAGCTGAGAGAAGACAGGACAAAAGAAGAAAGGGTCACAGTGAGCCTAGGAAAAAGAAATCAGCCATTTGGGAAAAAGTAGTGCAACGAGAGTGAGAACAGCATGCAATTTAAAAAACTGAAAAGACTACACAATTCGGTTTCCACACATTTCACAAATATTTAAAAGCTCAATTTAAATATGTCACTAATTACATATTTGGCTTGTTAAGAAAGAAAAAGCAACCTCTTAGTATAGTTAGAAGTGATTAGTTAAGTTCAAAGGACAGTATCTGTATCTTTTATTTCAAAGGAAAGAATCCAACCACAGCTAATAACTCTAAGGTTTTCAATTCTTCCACCCATCTTCTTACATCCACTGAATGTTAAAATAACAAAAGAGTAAAAAAAAACAACCCTTAAATTTTAGAAAATACCAGGTTTAGGTTGTTTATGAAATCTTAATTCAGTCCCTTGGTGTTTGCAGATCCGTAGAAAATTTTTAATTACAAGGGAATACTTGACTACATCATTTTATCTCACGTTTTTTGTAGTAGCCCAGGTGTTTTTTAGCTAATTATTCTACTAAACATATGTCATCATTTAATATCCCTATCCATGCCTGTGATTCCAGTGGAAACACTAAAAGGATCATATTTAATGATTATGCTTATATTTCTACCACTTTCTTTCCAGCACACCACACATTACACAAATCCATACATTCTGTAGCAGAAACAGGTTTAATAATAAGGATCTCTTCAGTCAAACATCTTGGACTACCCCCAAATCTCTGCTGCTGCCAAGTGACTGATTTAAGAGATGGACAAAAGCAGGCACACAAAAATACAGATACTGTGATTAATGGACCATCCAAATTTCCCTAAACTGCATATCATGACTTTACATGCAACTCCAAAAAGTTTAAAGGTAGAAATTACATTATCATGAATAATCTAAAAACGTAATATTCTGTTTAAAAGCTTTTGAGTGTCAGTTAAACAAATGCATTAACCCAGCTTCCAAAGATTCAATCAGGTTGAATGTTACCCAGAATTTATTTTGAAATAAGCTTTATGTATCTCATATGTGAAGTACAAATCTATTTGTGACTGGCACCAAAGCTATTAGCAAGCAGATTTTAATTCTTTTTTTCAGTTATATAGAGCTTACACTGTGAGCATTGTCCTTCTTTTAATAATGAAAACTCCTCCAAAGCACATCTCAGTGCTGCAGGTATACAAGACACAGAGAAAGATATTTACATAGACTCCAAAATCATTATTCTGTCCTTTATTATAACTTGAAAAAGTGTCTCCTTGTTGCAGTGGCACAGTAATGTGGCTGTTGCATCTTATTTCTCAGTGTTGAATTCATAAACAGGAGTTTTGAGGGCCTTTAGTATTTCATACCACTTCAATCATATCCGTTGAAAATTTGTATTGAAATTATTCAGGCAGTATGTAAAGCCCTTCTATAAAAGACAGCTGTACATTAACTTACAATTAAATGATGGTTTTAATGAAATTATGGTGTGTGACAGGTTAACGGACTGGTGCTGAGAGGCAAATGTCGAAATGAAGCCAAGACGTTTATTTTCAAACTGACAAATCCTAACTCAACCATAACCTATAGTTCCATTAACATTATAGTTATTACACAAAATAATCTGGTTGAAAAAAATATGTAATAGACCAAGCTGCCAGATCATCAGAGAAGCCCTAACCTCACCTGTCCCATGAAAGACAAACCAAACAGCTTTTGTTTTAAATTTGGAGAAAGAACTACAGACCAAGAACCAATCAGTCAGAGCCCTACTTTATCCTGAACGATGTCTTTAATCTTTACTTTTATTTGCTCCTCTCAGCCTCAGCTCTGCTTAAACACTTCAGAAACTGTTAATGGGGTCCTGAGTCCCAACCTCTGCTTATTTTCTTCAAATTTAATGTCACAAAGTGGCACCAAATTGTTACCACTCGAGTGAGTGATTTCTCTCTTAGAGCAGCATCTCTGGATGGTGTTAAAGACATCATTCCCACAGCTTCCAGCCAGTTAATATTTTAGACCGTCAAGATACAATCTTGCTTCTATATACAATTTCACATACAGGAGTGAGATGCTTAAAAGAGCAAAACCCTTCCCTCTGAAAAAGTCCTTCTGCCCAAACTGTTTAAGTACAGGCTAAATATCAGCAACCCAGAAAGTGAATGACTGGCAGGGTATGCAGAGGTAAAACTGAGGATCCATCTCTTGAAACGTATAATGGCACAGGACTGAGTTGATGTCTGATTTTTGGCATGGCCAGAAAAGCAAAGAAATGACCGAGGTGAGACGAATTCTGCCGTAGGAGTTTTTCAGTAACTGGAAACATTGTGCACCACTGCAAGAAGGGAAATGCTGAAAGTCTGCTTACATATTTATGTAATTTATATATTCACCACCATCAAACAGCTGATGGAACCAGGCCTGGGCAGAGACCTTCCCTCCCCATTATTGGCTCGAATTCACCGAGTGGTCACTGCCAGAAGGGATGGATGCACAGCAGATGGAATTCTGCTGCTGTGACACGAGTCTCGGTGTCAGCTCAGCTTTTCACAGCCCAGAAACCAGGCAGGCTCAGGCTGATGGGGAGCAGGGAATGGGCACTGAGGCTTTGCCCTTTCACCCCTTCAGGTCAGACGGAAATTGCAGTGCTGGGGAGCCTGCACTGTGCTTCAAAAATTTATAGTTGCTGAGGCCCAAAGAGGCTATTTGTGAGCATCTAATCTGACCTGCTGCTTAACTCAGATCATGGAATTTCAGACAGCTACTCCTATCCACACTGCATTTTTTTTCTCTCTCTCTCTACACCTGGGTCTCTTTTTCCTGTTTGGTTTGTTCGTTTTATAAGTACAGGGTTCAAATACCCCAGCTGCCAGTATACCATTAAAAAAAAATACTTTTCTTTCTAAAATCAAAACAATATCTTGTAAGGAAGCAACCCATGCTTTTACCCTGTTGCCCATCTTGTTAGCAAATCAATGTCATACACTGGGTAAAAGTAATAGAGATTATATGATCCAAAGCACACTCTAGACATCTCAGTGTGTGTAAAGCATTAAACCCTAAAATAGAATTTATTTTACAGATTACCTTGAAGTCATTTTCAGCCTAGTGCCACCTGAGCTCTAGGAGCTTCCTCCACCTGTAACAACTACTCAGTCTCAGCACAGTCATCCAGTGGGGCTTTTTCTGGGTTACTAATTGCTCCAAGAAATGTTTGTCTTTATTCACTGATTTGCTGATAAAACCTGTGAATATTTCTATTGGATATGTAGATGAATCTACTCATTTAGCCAAATCATGTCAGAGAGATATTTGACCAAAAAACAAAACACAAAACCACAGAAGCTGCATTGCATTCTTGTTTTGGAGGAAAGAACTCCGTGTATGTAATGACCTGATCTTTTTATTTTCCATTGAAACCAAGAAACCAAGTATGTCACCAGCTGTCCCCAGCAATGCAGAAAATGAAGCAGTGCCAAGTGGTTGGGGAAGGAGCCAAGAAATCACATAAATCACATCCCCAATGCAAGGCTCTGGTCCTGCACAGTCCACAACTGGGCCATATTCAGTCTTCTCTGCTTCACACACTGAACTAAGGCATGTCAATCTCAGGTGTGCTGATTTGTCTTTGGAAGATTAAAGAACTCTAGAGGAAGATAAAGCCTTTAAGGCACCTCAGTTAGATTGCCAAAACTGGACTGAATTAATCATCACCACACTTCCCATAGTGGGCACATCAGGCACTATGGGGTGGCACTACCAAAGGGTGAAGGAGTAGAATACATGGGGGAAAAAAAATCACATTTATACTGTTTATCACAGCCTTTTCTTATTCTAATGCTGGCCCTTGTATGAGAGAATCTGAAGAGAAGTTCCATGTAGTTGCCACATCAGTAATTACCACTCCTTAGGTGCTGAATTTTTTGCAAGACATCCTACAGTACATCACACCTCAACCAGCAGTCGCAAATGGAACCACAAAATACCAAGGAGCAGCTCCAGGACGTACATGGCAGACCTGACAGTTCCTGACTAAAGCAGAGACATTTCCTTTATGTCCTTTCCACCTTCTCACTGTGCCTTTGCTCTGAGCCCAGCATATCTGCTGAGGGAGTTACTTCATTTTCAAGTTAAAACAGGACTCTTTGTTAGCTCCACTGTGCTTCACCCCAGCCATGTGCTGTTTCATAAGACCAAGCAGAACGTGGCTTGGAAGAACAAAGTGAAACCACAAATATAATGGAGCATAATTCCGAAATGCACGAAGCATAATGATCCGTATAATGTTAAAATGTTGGTAATGTCTCTTGATATTATTTCATCACATGCTAGCTGCTATTTCCTGAAAACCCTTTGAAGGATTAAATAAAAACATATGCTATGAACACCCACTGTGTGCTGTAACAAATCAAAACTAACTTCTTAGGTTTGATGAAAGTTTCCACAGTGCTCAGTACTGTAAATTAATGTCACAGTGGTAAAACTGATTTGGAAACAGTGAATGCCAGTTAGTTTCATATTAGTAATATGAGAAGTCTCTGCAGAATTTAGAACTGAGACACAAGTGTCTTCTACACCTAAATTTTGAGAAATACAGTCATAAAATGCTATCAACAGCTGGGTTGATGGAAAAGTGCAGTAAGACAATTAACAAGTCTATATTTCCAAAATAAACATATCATCTGCCTCTGGTGTAAACAGGCAAAACCAGAGAAGGACAGGACTTACAAGGATTTAACCAGTCCGTACTATGAAAATAAACAGTATTTTCTCTGAAAATGACTGGTTCTAAAAGCAGTACTCAGTTAAAGGACTATTTTTCAATAGTATGTTATAATAAATATTTTGCATTATTTGTTGTGGGTTTACTATCAATATTTAATCTGTTTACTAAATGCTTGGCCTTCTACACGGCCAGAAGTTCCACAAGCAGATAGATCTTCTTGAGCTTTTTCTTTTTTTACAGTTTTAAATCTTCATTTCCCAACTTCTTTTAGGGATAGAAATACAGATGAAAGATTTCCAATTACAGTCTTTCCAACACTGTTTTGAAAATCAGTCTGATGCCCCCGATCATCAGCTGCTTCCCAGATAAGCAATCCTACCGTTTTCAGACTTTCTTAGTAAATATTTTCTCCTTTTCCCTAAGTGTTCTCCTGGTTCAGTATATTCACATTTCTTCTGCACCGTAAACCTATTCTTATTAAGCGCCGTCAAAAATTTATGATCATTTAAAAATGAAGTATCTCAGGTACCAGCAGGTGATATCTTTACCTTAACAGAGCATCAAACAGGCAGGAGACAAAGTGCCAGAGTGTCTGCCCACACCCATCCTCTGCTGGCCCAGAACAAAGGCTGAAATGGCTTCTGACAAACAGGGGACACTTTCTCATCCTCACCTGGTCACACTCACTTGTTCTGTCCCTCTGCTCCTCCTTTCACAGCTCATTTCCTACTGCAATCCTATCCCTTGCCATTATTAACTATGCACAGGTACAGCTCATAAATAGCTCAGAAAAATTATAATGCTATTCTTCATTATCTGCAGCTTTAAAAAATACATTTCAAAGGTTTTGGCATGGTTTGGGCAGCACTGAAGCAATCAATCAATAAATAAAAAGAGTAAACCAGAAGAAAATAAGCAGAATAATTGCCAAATAGCATTAATTTTTTCCCAAAGAGAAAACTTGAGATAGGATTAGATAAACCTAAGAGTTTCTAAAAGCCTCAACCTTTATGTATGATACTAGCTGACATGAACTCCATTTGAATGAGCAAATAAAAACCCGAAATGCCCAGAGTAGAATGTGGGGGCTTATGACAATGAGATGAAGAATTACATCTTGCCATTCTCAGTGTCAGAGTTCAAGTCATTGATGGAGTTTAGGGATGGAGGGATCATAAAAGAGGTCAAGGAACAACTCAAGATTTTTCATTTTCTACGACCAGTCTGACATTTCTGAGCCTTTTGGAGAGAGAAGGCTAAAAAGGTTTATTTGTTAAAGAAATACATGTATGTTGCTTAAATACAATCCCTTGTATTTAAGTAATATTTAAGCTCCAGTCTTAACTTATGCCTCAAGTATTCTGCTTTCTGTATATTATAAACTGGATTTAATGACTCAATTTGTGCTAGGCACCATCTTCCTATTTTGATGATTTGGGTACCACTGTCTCAATACACAGCAGCCAGATAATTCTCAGGATATGAAAAAAAATTTTTTGATTGCTTGAATTTATCACACAGTTTATATCACAGAATATTTCATTTTCCTGCAAAAAACTTCTTTGAAGTAATTAAATAAAAGAAAATTACCTGCAATATTACCACTAGACAACAGAAAGATCCAAAGCACTGTTAAAAATATGTAGGTTTTTGTTGCCTAATTTAATTTTTACTATGAGTTGTTAATTGGTTAATAAAGAGTACATAAATCATTAGGAGTACCTTCTAATAAAGAAACCAAAAGGTAAGATATGACTAACACACCACAACAATTTTCTGCAAGAGGTAAGTCATTTTTTCTTATTTCCCCTCCCAATGGAACAAGGAAAATTCACATTGTTCTGCATTCCATTCACTGCCACACTGCTTATCTGATGATGCACTGCTTTGGGTCATTTTCACAGATTGCTACTTAGATAGAAAGGAAGAAATAGTAATAGGGGAAAAACATGACAAAACAACTTTTCAAGTGTACCTCTTAGGTACGATTCACTTCAAAATGAGCAGAAATAAATAATTCCAGCAATACAGAATCTTGGGATTTTTTCCAGTCTTGCAGATTGGAGAGTAACAAATAAAGAAACCTCTCTAAATTAGTGCTTTAAGAATCTGAGGCTTCTATAAAGAAACAAGATTAACTTAATCCCCTAACAATCCAATTTATGACTAGTAAAGGGTTATGAAAAATTCCATCTAGATGTCAAATATAAGGAAACACAAAGTCTTTGGAGACACATAATGATAAACTGCAGATTGAGCAATAAGCTCAGTGAACAGAATGAACAGTTCAAGAGTTCAGAACATGTTCATTTGAAAGGTGTTCAGTTAAAGAGAAGGGCAGGGTAGAGACAAAGGCACAGAAAGGTCATCATTACAGTCATTTCATCTTCATTACAATGGTGCAGTCACAGCATTGGTGCACACCCTTCAGCTCACACTTGCATGTCAATGCACTGCTTTGGAGATGGAAAAAATATTTTTAACAGGCTTGTGAATCCTGGGAGCTATAGGCAGGTGTATAAAAATTTGTGCTTTATTAATTTGGATTTGAAATGTAAATAGACATGAAATATCTGTATTTGCAATCCATTAAAATTACAGTCTGTCAAGAATGGTCACATTCTTCTTCAAACAAGCACCAAGCATGTCCTGGATGCTGCTACCTGTCAGATTCAGCCAGAATTCACTGTTTCAAGCCAGTTGTTATCTCAAATGCAGTAGTCTGTAAAGAGCATCTATAAACAGATGCTTAAAAGGTTTCAAGGTTTCGATATCATAACGAACTCTGGCTTTTGAAATCAAGAGTATCTGCTCCTGTCAAAAATTCGGGGGGAAAAAATGGCAAGGTACATTCAGTAAACCAAAATAGGATCTTGGCTAGAATGCAGAGCAGCTAAGTCTGCTCTCAAAAACAGACAAGCAATAACCAATGCAGAAAGCCAAAATCTTGATTATAAACCCTCAGACCTGATTCAGCACTGAGCACTGGATAAAACCTGGATAAAACATCTGGGAAAAACCCCTTTAGCAACAAGAAATGGATTTCAGGTCTTCCTGGGAGGTGCCCAAACCAAGCACTGCCCCAGCCAAGCTTATCTCTGTCAGACAATTCAGCTGCAGCACAGGGACAAAGACATTAAAACTTTTTCTGCTTTAGTATTTACACAGTATTTTTCATTAATAATTAACAGGGACTGGAAGCCCTGGCTCTATCTTGTCTCTTGATTTCTAATTCTCTAGAATAAAACCAGGATTTTTTTTTCCCCATAAGATCATTGGGATGAATATAAACTGGAATATTTTAGATCTTATATTTACCAACATAAACTAAGCAATCTAAGACACTTTTTTACTGATATATATATACACATATATACACATCCACAGAGAAAAACACACTGACAAAATTAATTGCTGCACCTTAGATAGACTCTCGATTTTAGACAGCAGCATTGGGGCAGAAGAGTCATTAAAATTTGGCTCACAGCAACCCAAAATGTACTGTGTAGCTTTCAAGAGCAGTTACTGAACATTTCACAATTAAGCATAATTCCCACAGACTCTCATATCAATTATAGATGACCTGCTCTTTTCAAAATCTAAGCCAAATTTGGTATGAAAAAAATCTTCTGTGTAGGAAACAGTGATTCTGCCAGGTTGATGCCCAAACTAAACTCACACACAAACACCTCTGGGCTGCTTGTGTAAATGCTATTATACACTTCAAATAGAAGCTAGGAAAATTATATTTTAAATATTGCTCGTTTGATGTTATTTACAACAGGTTTGGTAAAAAAGCAAACGCTTATGTATTCTATTCTGCAGGAATAAGATTTAAAAGCTGTTGAAGGGAAGGAGGAAGTGTCTGCAATGCACTCCATCAATATCCCATGGAGCCCTGACAGTCATTGGATGGTCTGGTGTGTAGCACCACAGAGTAGTGTAGTTACAACTCAAAAACCACACCAATTAACTACAACCAATCAATTCTTTCTCATAACAATGAGAAGCATAATTCTTCTCCCATCTATTGTTCTTGTTAATTCTCCTTCCAGTAACTGTGACAGACAAGATAGGTAAGGTGTAGTAAAGTGGGAGAAAAAAACATAAAGGATGTTATCTGAAAGCAGCACAAACACCAAACTCATGAGTTATCTTGATTAATTTTCTTGCTCATATCTAATTCACGGCTGTGAGAGATCACATTATTTTCAAATATATAAATAAACCCAAACCTAACTTTAGCCTTATCTAGATTATGGTACACTGGGGAGAAAACAGAGGAGGTCATGAAATCTGAGACTGCTGTTTCTTCTCATAATGTAATTACACTTTTGGCTAATGAAATTATTGCAGTCTCAAGGTAAGGGCTTGCAAGTCAGAGCTCTCACATGCTTGTGAGAGAGGGGGTAAAGGAGCACTGTTTACCATTTATATCTGAGGGAGGCACACAAATCCCCAAGATCCAAGCACAACTTTGTTTCTGAACTCTGAGCAAGACTAAATTTGTGATCAAAGCCCTTTTTAATTACTACAATAAAAGGAAAATTAGCTTAAGAGGGAGGGAAGCCTGGAAGAGAGAGAAAGAGCATCTCATTTTGCACTGCTGGTACCCTCCAAACAGCTGAAAAAAAACACAGCTTAGCTCAGTGGAGAGAAGCAGCAATAGAGCAAAGCAGTGTAAGAGCAGGGCTGAGCACTCGAGGTCTCTCTGCACCATTCAGGAATTCACAGCCCTGCTCCAATCCCCCCCATCCCTGCTCTCATCCACAACCAGGCACAGATCTCCAAGTCTCTAAGGGACACACAGCTCAGTGTGTCAGGGGGGAAAAAATGAAAGAGGCAGTATATTCGGGTTAGAATTACAAACTCCTGTTCTTGAGGCTGTGCTGACATCCCCACTCAGCAGTGGATAATGCTTTCCGCCATGCCAACAGTGCCAGCAAGTTGGTTTTCCTTTTAGAAAAATCAAGAGTGGCAAAGTGAAGACTGTGACCTAAAACTACTGGGCTCTCGGGTGCACCTGTATAATACAAAGTATGATTTACCCAGGGGAAATAAATCGAAAACCAGGATTTCTCACTTGGATAACCCTGTCAGCCCCTCATTTTCTATTAACTATTAGAGGAAGGGAAAATATATTATCTACCAGTGGGCACTGCAATAACAGTTCCTAGCCCTTGGTAGCCAACAGCACAGAGCTGGGGAATTCCAAAGGACAAAATAAACCAGCTGAGTGCATCTCAACTGGGCAGTAGTGATGGATATGGGATAAATTAATTATTTCCATCTACAGCTAAATATTTAAGGGGGAGAAGTTAAATATATATTCAACTGTAATTTTTTTTTTATTAAGGATAATAAGGACAGCAATTTGACTTACTAAAGTCAACAAAATACAGTAATTTCACAACTATAAGGCGCACCAGATTACAAGGCGCACTTCCGGGTGTCAACAAATTTCAGAATTTTGTCCATATATAAGGCGCACCACACTATAAGGCGCGCTTTTTTGTTTTGCAGTGAGGATCCACACGTAACAAAGTAACGAATTAGTAACAGAATCGCGCAATCGTGGGGTTTACTGGCAGGTGCTCAATTTGCAAACATTTTTCACGGATTGGTGCAGCCTTTAAACGCAGCCCCAGGCGCCCTCCCCATGCCGTGGGCCCCGGCACTCCTGCCTGCCATTCTCCCGCACCTTGCAGCCACCCCCAGCCCAGGGCTGCTCGCAACGGCTCGTGAGGATTACGGTCATTTGATTGCGAGCTTCATGTTTGTTGCTGCGCAATGTGAAACAGAAATTGTTTTGAGATCACTTCAATACTCAAACTTTTTCTGGATATAAGGTGCACCAGATTATAAGGCGCACTTCCAGGTTTCAATCAAAATTTTAGGCTTTAAGGTGCGCCTTATAGTCGTGACATTACTGTACTCTGTTGGTTGGTATCCTCATTCCCTGCTCCAAACCTGCCATCAGGAGACTGGCTGATGTCTGAGCTCGCACGTATAGTCTGAAACACACCTGACACTTGAGGCACATGGTGATTAACACAATGGGACTGTGTGTGAACAAAACATCCCACTAGAACACAGAACACATGAAGAAAATGAAAATCCCTTTTCGCCTTCTGCCCAAGTTCTCCAAAGATTTCAGTGGATGCCAAACTAAATGAGTTTACAGAAGTGAGACCAACTTGCACTCAAGGAGGCCATTATCACCCATCACATTAAACAAACCCATTTCATTTTCAAATCTAGTTGCAAAATTAGTTCTTGCCTATTAAACAATTCTGAAGAAATTTATGGCAGAAGGTTTTGCTTTGACTGTCATAAAGATCACCAAAAACACTCGTGTTTAAAATGCTAATCACAGGGGCTCAATGCCAAAAAAATAATTCTGGTAAATTAAATCCCATGATTAATTCATAAAGTCCATTTTAGCATTAATCCTAGCATTAAGATACAGAGTAGTCCCCATACACACACACATCTCTCTCACTTTGGGGAATAAAGTAATAGTAATTCCTAGGTTTTTTTAACAACTCTTCATATTTTATGTACATTATTTAATTATTATAACAAGATAGTTAGTCCATTACTTCATATTTCTTGTTTGCAATCTCTGTGAAGGGCTGCAGATTTTAAAGACTCAAAACTAGTAAATTCTCATGCATGGTCGAGGCAGAAGTGTTCCTGAAACCATAATGACTAAGGGATTTACTATTGAGTATCTACTGTTCTAGGACAACACAAATTCTCACCAGTTTATAATTTAAGCTTGAAAAGTAATACCTGGTTATAAACACTCAAAGGACTGCACCAATAGTAAACAAAGACAGTAACATCACATACCTGGAAATTTCCTACAGGGTTTCAAAAGAAAATAATTACTTGATGACAGAGCTCTTAAATCAGCACAGCATTCCTCAGCACTGCCAGTATTTGCTACAACACCCTTTCCAGTAAGAGCATAGAAACTTACATTATTATATTCCTATTGGGGGAAGAAACAGTGAATCTTAGATGTCTAAGACATCTTTTGCTTGTGTCTTCACTTCTCTTGGTATAAAATCATTCATCACAGGTGTTTCCTTGCAAGTACATCAATCAATAGAATTTCTGTGATCCAATAATGCAGCAGGGCTTTCCAAATTTAGCTTTTCCATTCATGAAAAATTGACCCAGGAAACCAGGAAAACACAGTGAAATGAAATAAAACATTAAATGAAGACTCTTCCATCAAGCCAGCAGAAGAGACAGGTTTTCCAAGAGATCTGTCACTGAAAAGACAACTGCTCACACCAACACTTTCCTTCAGTTCATACACACAACCCTGGAGTAGTGAATAACTATTTAAAATGCCAGCCCTAAATATTGACTGATAGTGCATTGCTTGATGTTCCCCAGCAGCAGAGCCTTTGAACAACTTCTCTATTTAACAACAATCAGTTCTCACTGTCTATTCTATGTGGCTTTCACTGACTCTCTTTAAAATTATCTAAAGCCAATGGATCAATCACCTCTGTAAAAATACATCCTGAACACCAATTTGAATAAGAGACCCTTTTACCATGTTCCTGACAACCTATTGCTAACAATGATGTTGTAAATATTCATTTTCTGCTGATATTTTTACTGACTGTTCACTGTAGACAGCATCTTGTGGATTTTTTTTTCCATTTAGTATCTTATGTCATATCTAAAGCTGTTCTTTTACAGCCTCTATGTACAGCTTTTTCAAAGTAGCAGGGACATTTCATCTGCTCAATTACTTATTAGTGTTGCTAAAGAATACCATTTCCTCTCGTGGCTGATAAAATATTAATCAAAAACAGGAACAGAGTGATTTCCCAGTGTGGATGTCTTCTAATGGCAATACATGGAGTCTAAGAGAGATCTGGAGGTCATGTAATAGCTCTTGAAGGCAGGGAGGGGCTCAAAGATAGTAATGACTTTGTAAACTGAATAATGAGATTGTATTCAAAGTGCAGCTTAATTATTGCTGTTCTGTAGGAAAATATCATAAGCGTGATTACAAGGATGAAGACGAAGATTTATTGGGGATAACAGCACATGACTAAAAAAAAAATATTTTGTAAGCATTTTTGATCCTTGCTATTGCTCAGTATCCAACACAGAGCCACAGAAGGATTTATTATTAATTTATCCAAATTATTGCTGTGTTTCATGTATCAGTTAATCACAATAATGCAACAGTAAATAGCTTTCTGTTCATTCTGTCAGTTATTAAACATCCATCCCACCCTGTCTTTAGGTGGGTTTGTTCCTATTTTTCTCATAGGATTTGGGAGAGGAGGGAGGGATTAGAATGAAGATCTGAACTTTCCACATCAGTTTTGGAGAAGAAAGGAAGACAATGACATTAAAAGGTTATTTTACCTCTAATAAATATATGTCATATGCAGTATATAGCATAGTATAGCATCATCCTTGCTTCTCACAATACAGTGAATTCTCCAAGTGTTGTAACACTGGGCAAGATGAAATACAGCTTGAACCCAAACTCCAAAACTAGTGTCACCTCCTGACACTTGTGTTTTGTAATTCTCTGAATGCAAGAAAGCAAGAACAGTCCTGTTAGCTGTCCAGGGAAAAAAAAAAAAAAAAACAACAAAAAAACACATATGTATAGACTGGTTTGCCTGACAAAACTTTGTGCCTTGGAAAAAAAAGTGCTAACACTCTCTAAATGATTAACCCAGAGGACAAACATTTAGAACAAGCAGTTAGGAAAGACAGCCAAAAAAGATAATCTATTAAACAAACTGTATTTAACAGTAACATTAAGCATACAGTTTTCAACTATGAATCTAAACCATTCTGTAAAATATAAAAGTGTAGGTGCCATGCTTTCCAGTCAAATAGCCAAAAATGAGAGACTAAAGTAATTTAAACAGGAGCAGAATGAAGGTTACCTCATATAATTCATATTTACAATCCATTTTTCTTGCATTTTGCACAGTGCACAAGACAATTCACAATTGAGAGAAAATGCTAAAAAACACATGCAGGGAAACTACAGTGGCAGAAGTAACAGCAAAGTTAATTTGAAATATGCAAAAGTCCCCTTTCACTTCCATTTATGCTTTTATATGTGGGAAACTATTTTTGAGTGGGAACTGTTTACCATTCATTTAAATTAATTCTCCTCCGAGTAAATTGAGAGAATAATTTTGCTCATTAAAAATTCAGTGTTGCCTCTGCATGATTTCTGCACTGATAATAAATTGGGAGGCAGATCAGCTCCAAACATGACATCTCTGCCAAGGCTCCTTCCCATATCCAGGCTGAATTCTGCTCAGCCTCCTGCAGCAAGTCCTTAATGAGAAGGGGAGTGTGGGTGGTGAGCTGGTTTTGATAAGTAGTAATAGGATGAGCAAAAAGTAATATACCAACAGTTGATATATTACTTGACATGTCAATTGTTGGAGAGTTGCTGTATTGAATTTGTACCTACAGCAAACACAATACACAAGATTCTAATATACTGCAGTGTTTGCTACATATTTTCCAAGTGATTGTATTGACTTTGTAAACAAAGATTATATGAAAAAATAAAGACTGCTGTACCATATAATATTTACCAAGCGAACAAATCTATCATAGCTGGAAATAAAAACACAATTTCACCTGTGTCAGGAAAGGAGGAAATAAATTGACCATTTGAAATGAGATCAGATACTTCAGTTTGGATCTCGGGCACCTAAGAGAGTCTCCTTCCAGTGCAGGAGGTGAGAATTGGTTTAGTTTAAATATTGCAGGGAGGAGAAGGATAAGATGAATAGAGTATCAAATGGTTAGGTGAACAGTTCAGGTATTCCAAAAATCAAAATGAAACAAAATTATAAATTTACACTTTTCACGCCTAATTTTTATCATAATGACAGTAGCTCGTTTCCCATGGGAGTAGAACCAAAACATCTCCAGCAAAGCGCAAAATATTTTTTTAATTTTGCAAAATTCAGTTTTCGTGGTCAACGTACTAGCTCAATACTAAGTTGAAAATTCAAGTTATGCCCCAGGCAGGTCATGATAAACCTGCACTTAATCCTTCCACAGATGGGAGATCCACAGCCCACAGCAGCCACTCTTACTCTGATATTTATTCCTCTCACTTCTTTATAGAATGACAGAATGACTTGGTTGGAGGGACCTTAAAGATCATTAAATTCCAGTTCCCCTGCCATGGGCATGGATGCCACCCACTAGATCAGCTTCCATTCAATTTGCCCTTTCCCACCAGTTCTCCCACTCTCTTCTTCCTTTTCTTATCACTTCAGCCATTAAAGTGTTGTCTGGTCTATTTTTGATTAATAAAAATGTAACTAAAACTAAATTACGTACTACTGGTAGTTTACCAACGTGCACAATTGCCTCACCAACAAGAAAAATCAGAATTACTTCTGGAATAATATTGACAAAAAGATGTGCTCCTGAAAGAACATGTTTTAAATAATTAACATTTTTCTTTATTTTGAGAATTCACAGCAGTGTTCACATTTTGGAAAATACTTCAAAATAATCACTTCTCCTCATGAGATTGTTTAAATACCTAATAAAGCCAAAAGTTACTGCTAAGAACAGATCTGTAAAAAGAAAGGGCTATACTGGACATAATTTGACAGCAGAAAAGGCATTTTATACTTTCACCAAGTACTTTATAAATGAAATTATTTGAGGAAAAGAAGAAAAATATTTTTCTTTTAAATCAGGATAACTTTATTTGGGATTTCCCTCCTTCAACACCAAATTTTGACAAATTTTTACTATTTCCTTGTTAGACTCCTTTTCCTCTGTGTAGCTCAGCTCAATCTTAGGAATACCTGCAGAATTCAGAAGTTTTGGGGCTGTGTGTTTAGGTTTGAAGCTAATACTGTAAGTCAGCTCTTTAGCATGCCAAAATATTTGTAAGCAATGTATTTCCCTAAGTAAAAGAGAGTGCTGCCACCCTAAACAATAAAATGAGTATTAAAAGGAACATGTTAGCAGTAAGCAAACTGTCATAAGCAGAGCACTGTATTTAATATTCAGATCAAGGCATCTCTGTCTCATCCCAGCAAACCCTTTTGACAAAAGCCATCCAATGTCTGCCAGCAGTATTGAGTCCAGCTGAGGACAAATTTCAAGATGAACCTGAAATCAATTTGCCATCAAATTTTCATGCTTCTCCCAGACTATCTGTGGCATTTTAATTACAAGCACCCTAGGCAGGGGGTACTACAGATATTGACACTTAGCTCCTACAATAAACTTTATTGGCAACCTCTGTCTGAATGTAGTACTCAACTAGAATAACAAGAAATATATGAGGATATCTAAGCAATAAGGTGGCATAATCACTTTGGAGTGGTTTTGTTCCCAACAGTGGACATCTCTACTAAAGAAACTTTTCTGGATTAAAATAAACATCTGTTTGGTGAAAAATTCACTTTTGTCGTGAACTTGTCCAATATCCCAAATAATTCAAGAAGTTAAGCAACATTAAATCCCTTCCCTTTCCCAGCCTTTATAAATTCCTGAAGTCATCCTTGCTAGAAATTGGGTTCAAATTAGATCAGGGACAGGCTACAGAATCAGGGAATGTCTTTACATCTATTTCCGTTCCCAGTCCTCCAGGTTCCACTGCACAATTTCCAAGGGCTAAATATCTTGGCAATTAGAGATGTAAGCTGGAGATGAACCAGTGATTTTCTAGTTCTGCAAGGTAAAATGTGGAGCTTTTCAGTGAAGGAATTCAGAAGCAGTACACAGACATGCCCTCTCTTATTGAGCACCATGAGGGCAAAGCTGCTTGCAAGACAATTTTCCTCACTATGAAAGGCTTAAGAGAATAAAAGATTTATAAAAGGGACATTTAGAGATGTTAGCATGCCAGCACAAGGGAGGTTTGCTATGCATGGTTAGGAGAGATGGAGAGAGAAGACAATGACAAGGTCACCCCAAACTGAATATAAATCTGCAACTTAGAAAAGCAGCCTTAAACTTGCAAAAAGAGCCTAAACAGAACAAACACAAAAGAAAGAAAACATTTTACATGTAACCCTGCCAGGAGGGTTGGAACCAGATTGTTTTTAAGGTCCTTACCAACCCAAACATGATTCTGTTGCACCCTAATACAAAAAGAGGGGAAGTGTGTAGTGAATGTAAAAGACACTGACAGCTGAAAAAGATTCAGTAATTAAGAACTGCAGGGTGCTTTGTTCAGGTGTGGTTTGATATTTCCCAAGCTGACAGGTAGAGGATGTCAGCAGCAAACACCTTGATTTATGGGGGATAGGAAGGGGTCTGGGCTGTTGGTTATGCTGGAGCCCCAACACAAAAGACAAAAATCTGGTAAATGAAGGGTTATAATCTAGGAAATTTTACAAATTAACAACTAGGACTAGACAACCATTATTTTCCCAGATCCCAATTCAATGGAAGTAGTATTCCCTATTTGTGTCCCTTGTTCATAAATGAAATTCAGGGTCTAACTGAAACCAATTCACTTGAAACATTGAGTGACAGCATCACTGCAAAAAGCACTGGTGATGTTCCATCAGACAATCAAAAAATAGGAATTAAGTTTCATTGCAAAGGTTTCTTGTAGCATTAAAACCCAGTTATGTTTTTTGCTGTTGAGTAACAAACACTGACTTTTTTTTAATTATTGATTGAAACATTTAATACAAATGGTAGCGGGAAAGCTTCTCACGATTTAAGTCATTTTTCAGAGTCCTCAAATGGTTTTAAAACATTCTGCCTAATGACACACACATCCTGCTTTTAAGGCTGAGTACAGATCACTTTTTTAAATTCCAGCCCAAGTTCCAAAGTGAGAACAGGCAAAGTTTGCAGTAGGAGTGGCAAAGGCAGCACTCAGAAATCTGGGTACATCCCACCCAGAGCAGAGAATTCCCTGCCACTGGACAGGGCACAGCACTGCTGCCTGCATCAGTGGCACACTGAGACCTTAGAGAATCTCATTTTAAAGCTGCCACATGAGAACTCGCCTTTTTTGGCCTCTAAACCCTAATTTTTTTGAGGCTTTTTGCTACAAAAAAACCTACAGTCTGTTACATTCCTGTATGTACTGAAGTCAACACAAGGAATGAAATTGCCTGAAATCTTGAAGTACTTTTAACTAAATATTACTCACTCTCTTACATTATCCGTTTTCAATATTCCTTAAACAAAATATTTAAGTTAAGGAAAAAAAATTTTGCTTACCACTTTCAGCTACAACCACAAAGCAGAGTGCAGTGATTACCTGGTTACCCATAAAGTACATGCTAACATACCATTTTTTGGGGGTAACTGCCTTCTCCTATATGTATCCTCACAAAATCAATTTAGCTTTCAATAGTGAGCACATGCTATCATGTCATCTGGAGGTGTTTTGGTTTTTTTTTATTCCTGGAAGATGATACAGAGACTGAAATATTGACTTCATTCATATCACCTGAAAATAAACCCATGAACAAATGTCCAAGTTGGCTGCCAACTTCCACAGAGATCTTACAACAGAAAAAATAATCAAAAAGTCAATTTTTTTATTTAAAATACATGGTGCCTGGCGTAAATTAACTTTTTAAGGTGAATTCTAAAAATCATACATGTGAAAAAAAGCTGTATGAAGGTAAACTTTATTAAGTTTTGGGGATTTTTGCCAATAAAACATTGGCATAAGCTGATCTAATGGCTTAAATTCAGACTGTGAATCTGACTGTCCATTGGATATTTGCTGCTGGAATCCTGCAGTTTCTTAAATAAAGACTTAGCTTGAGCCACAAAGAATAAACAAAGATTCTCAGGATGATTTTAAATGCTTTTGGGATATACACCCCTTAATAACTGAAATAACAGACCTCAAATGTGAGCATGGTTTGGGCAACACATCCCTTCAATTAGTTTTATTTCAGCATAAATATGGCAGGAATATGGACTGTAGTGTCATGAGGAGAATTTCCTGCCATGGGGCACTGCTGCTATTAAAGTGATCTGATTCAAGCTCTTAGAGCTCCATGCTCAGGGTGATGTGTTCCCATTTGGAAGTGACTGCAGTTAGCAGCAGCCAAGAATAATAACGTTGTTTAAGCCACTCCCCGAGGCATAAGAAGCTCAAACACCTTTTAAAATTGGTGTGTGATATATAATTCACCAATACATCACTTTACACACCCCTGCACATCACATAACACAACCCAGCTGATATTTGTGCTGTGCCTTGAAGACGTTGCAAATGCTTTTATTACCAATAAACTGTGTTTCTCACAGATCAGCACTGAAACTTTAATGACCTTCTGGATGCTGAAATACAAGTTACAAATCACTTAGTGATTCTGGTTTTAACTTCAGACTCCTACATGAAGTTTACACTCATTTTAGGGTGCCATTTTTTTAAAAAGCTGTGTTATTTGAGACAGTTTATTTCAGGCACTTCTGGCAGGCATTGAGCTGACATATAATGGGAATATATGCACAGGAATTGCACTGAACACAAAAAACTGCTCATACAGGAAAGTGGGGGCTTGAGGAGCCTTTTGTTACCTGGGGGTGGCTTCCCCTGCTGAGTAATCCCATAGAAACTTTAGCATTTTATGCCCAAAAATAAACTAAATACAGCAGAGCAGGAATAAATGGCTCCTCAGGATAAAAAAGGGGAAATGGCAGAAGTGCTGCAAATTCTGTGAAATGCTATAAGAAGGAAAAAAGACCAGGTTTGTATCTCTGAAAAGAACTAGGGGACCCCAAGAAGACACTTACACACTACATGTCTGCTCTAACTTTCCTTCCACAAAACACTCAGTTTAATAAGCTGCTCTGTCACAAAGCACATCAGCTGTATAATTTGATAGAGTTAATAATGGAACAGCTTCAAATATTATGTTCCCTCAAGTTTTTGGGAGTTTCACTCATCCAGTCTCTTGTACAATGTACTCACAACGTATTTCGTACATTTAGCAAAGACAAAAATGAATTTTGCATGCAAGGCTAGCATTTTCATTGTCATCAAGAAAAGTTAATTACTGAATAAATTGCAAGTTCAGAAATATAATGCATTAGGACAGAACCTATCCTTTTTGCCTGAAGAACCTATTAAACTTCATCTCGTTAGCAGAGTGAAAAATCTTAATTAGCATTTTGTTTAGGACAAATCCTTGCCAAGTCTGAACTGTCTGCTGCAAATATAAAAGGAGAGAGACTCAGCAGACAGGGGGTTACACAGCATCATTTTTGAGTATTGCATAAAATCTGACAATATAATCTCTGATTTAAGAAACCAGAAACTATGAGGAGTTTTTCTGCTTTTCTGTATTCCACTCAGCTTTGAATTCCTTTTCATGTATCAGCCAATGAGCTGTTAAAAAGTTACATATAGTTAAGTGTGTGGTTAAGTGTGCAATATGAGATTTTAACCCAAAAAAAAAAAAACAAAGAAGAAAAAAAAAAAGTTCTTGCACAAATTCCATCTCATAGATTTCTCAGAACAGCTGTCACAAAATATACAGAACACAAAATTGGGAACAGCTCACCAACCAATCAAGTCTCAACATTTCACTTGGTGTATTTTAAATGAGTTTATCTTTTAGCTTGTTTGCTTTTTTCTTCAGTGAAAGAAGCAAACACAACACTAGAGAAGATTTACATTCATTATTTCACTTAGCATTTCCAAAGAACTGTTACTGTTTAGATTTTGGAATTCAGAGTTTCCAAATTATATCACAACATAAGAGGAGCTGTGCATCCACAATCCCAGTAAGAGTTAGGTCTGTTAAGACTAACAAGATCTCACTCGTCTGACACTAAATTCTGACCAAGAAACAGAAATTAATTTGATGTAGAAGAAGGCAAAGAAGCACGAGACCTAATTTGTTTGCTTTTTTGGCTTTTTTTAATTCAATGCAGGATTTTAAAAAGTTCCAGATTTAAAAAAAAAAAAACAAAAACAAAAACAAAAACAACATGCTTTCAAACCCTTTTCTACTTCTTGACAAAAACCAATCCAAAAAATCATTCAGTCTCATTTTTGGATCTTTTTGCATCAGGTCCTCCACTGAAAGAGTCTTCCTTTTTGTGTCTCTATTTTAGGTTTTTGAATGTGTTTCAAGGTAGAGCTAATAAAAAACACTATGGGAGGGCAGCTGCTGTGCTCTCACTCAACAGATCACCATAACTTTTTAACCCTAAATCATTTTGGAATCTAAAAGAAGTGCATGAAGGGACAGCAGCATGAAACAGGCTACACAAATCATGGAAAAACCGCTCAAGGGGTCTGCAGAAGACCAACAAAAAGAGAATAAATGCAGTCAGACCAAGTGATTGCAGATATTTCTAAAAACATGTTGAAGGTGCAGAAGGAGTGGAAGCCAAATTCAGCAGTTCCAGATGTCTTAAGAAGTTGCTGGTTTCTGACATGGCACCAAACAAGTTTGGTAAACCATCCCATTTTTTAAATTAGGGTGTTCAACAGCACAGTTAAGACTTTTAATCTCCAAAAAGGTGGGGGGCAGTGGAGTTTGATGCATTCTTGTCCCCAGGGTCCCTCTGCACAGGCAGATGAAAGCTGTAATGACCCACTGCATAAATTAAACCTCTCAAAGATGTAATACAATACAAGATTGATGTGTAAAGACTGGGCATAAAATAGCAGGATAGCTGCAAGGCCATAACCACATCTCGAGATGAGATTACAGACTTGGGGAGCTTAACATCTTGTTTGGAAGCTATTGCTCAAGGAAAGACTTTTAAACCTGTATATTAAAACTAATGAGCTAAATAGGCCATGCATTAAAAAACTGAAATCTGGTGTCATTCTTGGAAGAGTGAAGACAAGTATGATCATTTTTTGCTCCCCTGAATGTTGAATTACAGTGATTAGATTCTTCTACAAGCTGCATTAATTTGTTATTTGCATGGAAACAGTGTAATAGGAAAACATTTTCCACATTAGTGCAACAGACAGCTTTTATGCCAGAGCTCTATAAAGAATAAATTTGCAATTTTCCAGAAAGAAGTAAGGTAATGAATAACAGGAATTCCAGTGTGGGAATACTACTTCTCTATATAGTGGCTATTTTAATTAAATATACAAGATTTGAGACTACACCATTTCCATTGCTGTCTCCTCAGAGGCAATGGTTTGCTTCAGCCATGTGGTCAGGTATTTTCAAATAATGTAAGAAAAAGTTAAATTTTAATAATCAGTAAAGACAGTGAGGTCCCACAAGGAGACTTAGTAAAAACAGGCCTGACATACAGAACTATGTTAAAATAGACATAAATGACTCATGATTCATATTCCATATTCTTAAATATGTTCAGGCCCAAAGTGTGGATATATTTTCCTGTTTTAGCCCAGCAGTACTTGCCATTTTTATTTAGCTAGAGCATTAATGAAGACTTTTTTCCCTGCTTCAAAAATCTCACTATATTTCATACAATTAAGGAAGGGATAGACATAGCTAAAAGCCAGTATTAAGGATAATGACTCAAAGCCTAATGCAGTATTTTATCAGTTTCAGCTTATAAAAGGGATGAATTTCACACACGTTTTTCCCACTTTGTAAGCAAATAAACAGGCAGGCAATTGCTGTTTCCTGTGACCAGGAAAGCTGCTGAAGTGTTCACACCAAGTCCTGCTGCAGTAGGTGATTAAATACAAAATTTATAATCATTTTTTCCATCAGCTTTTCTTAGATGGCAGACATCACATGTTTACTCCAATTTACTTTGTAGAAACATCAGATTTTTTCAATTAATTTTAATAACTTGGCCATACAACACACTGCTTGAAAAAGGCTCAATAAAGAGCTCTCCACAAACACTGATGTCCTACATCTGTAACCTGCTGTCACTAAAGACAGCCATGCTACCCTGCTGCAGGACTTTCTCTCTTTTTCAATTAACATCAGTGGGCTACCGTTTGTATTTTCACTGATTTACTTCAGTTGTTAGCACTAAATGTAGAATTGCATATTAATTGCAAATGGCGATTAAAAAAGTAGGAGGAAAAAAAAAACCTTGAAAAGGCTACTGAAGATCAAGATAAAGCAAAAAAGAAATAGCTTGGAGAAAACTAATATTTGTATCCTTATAGTGTTAATTATGCCCTAGATTTTAAGGAGATTTTAAATTGCCTCTTTCAACAGATGTTCTCTTAAAATAATGGCTTATTTGGGAAATGACAGGTCTTTGTCAAAGCTTACCCAGTGGAATATAAAAATTAGTACCAACTAACCATAGCCCCAAGTATTACAAACTCTTTATTCTCAACAACAATATCACACCTACATCAGCAGTGAGCTTACTAATTAAATATATATATATAAAGTTATTGCAGCAGCCCCTTCAACCCCACTGGTGCAGCTGATGATGAGCTGCCCTCTGCAGACATGGCCCCAGTGAATTCAGTCATATATACAAAAAGTGCCTTCATGGCAGGAAAACCCCCAAAAAAACCCATCCCCTCCAAAAAAAAAAAAAACAACAGCATGGAATTCTGCCTCCAGTCTGCATCTTCCAAACAATAGGAACAGTTTAGAAAGGGGATCAAGTATCAAATTCTTTTCCTAGCTGCAGATATTTATTTTATAGAAATGAAACTATTAAAAGAGAACAAGCAAACAAGCTCAGACTTTTTTAATGCAATGCTATATTTTAGATGTTGGAAGCAATAGTAGAAGTTCCATTAAGCAATTTCAAACAAGCAGATGTGAATACTCAAAGCAAAATCCTGATTGCTAGACTCAGGAATGAGAAATTTTCTGTTGTGGCATAAATCAAATTTAATCCAAACAATGAAAGTCATGGGTATTAATTTTTACAATACATTTGTCTTATTGTGAGTTAAACCCAAAATTATTCTACCAGATAAGTCTGAACATTCTTGACTGTTTTGCACACGAAGTAACCCACCTAGAATTAATCCAGGTTGTTTCTGCCATGGAATACAACCCTTTGGGTATTTAGCTGGTCAGCAGCTGCCTATTAAATAAAGAACTGATGTACCAAGAAAATTCTAACATCACAGGAGACAAAATATCTTCTCCATAAACAGCTTAGGAATTCTCTGTATCATAATCCAAAATGTAACCAAATGGACCTTGTAATAAAATGCACATTTTTCGGCAAAATCATTATAATAATTGAGATTTTAATTGAACTCCAATTTCAAAAGTCTCTTGTATCCTCCCATGTCAAAATTCCCTTGACCTAAAAAGAGCAAAAACTTCAGCCCACGTTTACCCTGCCTTGCTTATGGGTTACTTTACTGAATTAAATCAGTGGGATTTAGTCACCAGTCATTTTCTACCTATTTGGCACTCAACTTTGGAATATAATAGGTTTGGTACTGCCTTTTTCATTTTCGAGTTCATGGTTGCTTGGTGGTCTTAATATTCTCAGAGTATTCAGAGATGACAGATTAATAGGTGGTTCTTTGCAACTGTGTGGGCAGATCTTTAATGGAGCTCATTAGTTTATATTAGTGAGCAGCATGCATGAGGAAGCTGTTCCTGGAGGATAACAATGCTACAGCCAAATTTTTTAAAAATAAAATAAATAAATTTAAATCCTCAATTCAATGATTAAAGAAATACCAGCTAGGTCAAATTATGTGAAGGAACAACAAAGTAAATTAATTATTCAGGATAAAAATTAAAGAAAAATCAAATATATATTGTGGTGCCACAGAGGGGGTTTTTTTCCCTATAAAATTCAGCTGTCTTTAATACCAGAAAAGGGGAATCTTTTGAGATTTCCCAAGCATACCTTGTACATCTGTTTATCATCTAGGACACCCAGTAGTACAACAGACTGCTGCTCAACCCAGCAGAGAATTCTCTGGTCTTTTCTATCATAATAAGCCTTGAGCTAGGACTGGATTATGAAAAAAAATAATAACAATAATCACAACAGTAAATGCAAGTCAACCTTGGCACTCAACCAAAAAACCCAGGACATTTATATGAACATGGAACACTTAAAAGGATTTCATTTTACACAAAACATTTTTCATTTAACTTTATTGGACTTTTTTCCAGCACCTGCTTAGGTTTCCAGGTAACCATGAAGTTTAATAAACCTGTACAATGATAATTAAACACTGTAAATAATTTATGTGCTTAATCTTCCCAACTGGCCTCTATTCCTTTGTAGAAAAGTGATCCTTGCTGGCATTCTGAATAAGGTTTGCAAAATAAGTGCAGCGAGGAGTGGTAGCATAAAGTGGATTTGCTCTCAATAATGTATGAAGCCACATGCTGGGTAGAGGAATCCTCACAAAAGTGGTACCACAGCAATCTGTTCCTTTCATCTGCAGCCAGCATTTAAAGTGAAGGTGCTGCTCCGAATCAAAAGCACAATCATTCATTTGTGAGCAGATGTCCTTCACACGGCAGGCAGCGCTTCTTCAAAACAGAGCTGAACAAATGCACTGCTGTGAGACAAGTTCCCCTACCCATTAAAGAAAGAACACAGTATATATTAATTTAGCAGGTTGTTGAATGTTTTAAAGTAGAATTTATGAAGCGGAAAAAGCATGTGGTGAAACAAAATGGCTTTCAAACTAAAATATGAAAAACCTCCTCTAGTTATTCGCTTGCAAAATGCAAGAGTCTAGCGCTCATGACAATAGGTTATGCAGGAAACAAGCTGAAATGTGAGCTGGGTGATTTTTCACACTACACTCAGAATATTAACTAAAAGATGCCATTAATTTGATAATATGTGCATGATTGTGAGATTGCAAGTATATGTATTGTGTGTTCACAATTGTTGATAGAATTTAGGAGTCAATCAAAGTGAACATTGTTTAAAGCTGTTGGGACTCTGCAGCACTCAGCAGAGTGAACCAGAGAGCTGCTCAGAAAGTGAGTTCTGACACTTTTGATTAGATTTTCCTAGTTCTCTCTGCAAGCTTTCTTTGGAGGGTATTTCTTTTTCTAAAAAAACACAAAGCCCTGGATGTGGCCCATGCACACTTAGGTAGGCAAAGGCTCACTCTGACCCCTGGGTGAGGCTACAATCTTTGCTGTGAAGGTTTTGGTGGTTGCACTTCCAATTATCGGATCACATTCCTATTATACACATTAAAATATATATACAATAAAATAACATTCAAAAAGTTGAATCCTCATTCATAATTGAAGCTCCAAATTTAACCACAACAACTCCCCCCAAATTCACAGCAATTGTATGTGCTGGATGTATTTTGACACCAACACAGACCTTTCCAATGAAGGCACACACATCAAACTCTTCTGCAATCACTGAAAGGCAGCTGCATCTCTTTAAGTGCATTTTTAATTAAAATCTATGGGCGAGGTAGTTCCTCTGTTTCTTTTTAGTCCTGCTGCAAAAGGGTGAGGGCAAGCCACAAGATATACACCATGATTTTAGATTTTATTTCCTGCAGCCAGTGCATCCCCCCAGTCACACCCAAGCTGTGCAGTGCCCTCCCACCCTGCACCCCAAAATCTTCCTGCACCCCAAAGTCTTCCTGCCCTTTGCTCAGCTCCATGAGCACCTGGTCACACCCGAACACATCAAACCTTGGAACCACCTGCCTCTGCCAACAAAAGCCACATCTCTTCTTCTTTCCTCTCATTTCCCATAACATGGCTTATAAACACATCAATATTTACAATTACTTTCCCCACATTAAATAAACACACTGAGTTTTACTGCCCACACAGAAAAAGGTTGATTTCTTCTTGCAGAAACATACTATTACTAACAATATAATTATTATAAGGAGTACTGCAATTTAAACCTGAATCTCTGTTTATATATGCATGATTATTATAGCAGGAGTCATTTGTGGAGAGCTCACATATAAAAATGCAGCTAATAACTCTTACTGTAATGATTAATCAATTTATGAATATATTATTTAAACTAATAGTTCAGGTAGGGTATCTTAAACAAGTTGCAGAGTACATCGACCAATTCAAATACCAGCTACTAGATCAATAAGAAACTCTAAGTAACTCCAGGGAATAGGTACACTTGCATAAGAAACTGTGAATTTTTAAAACCCTTCTATTGGGAGAACAACCTCATCAAAAATAATTGCTTTAGGCCTTTATCTTCAGAATTTGGCAAAGTGTAAGGTAAACTAGTCATTCAAGTAAGAATTTGTCACTGTATAACAAACTATTTTTATACTATTGCAAGATAAATTAATTTTTTTTCTTTAAACTAGTCAAAGGAAAAACAATACCTGATACATCTGTTCAGCTTTTCAACACATTAGTATTTAAAATGCAACACAGCTCATGTACCCTATGAACACACTGTCAAGACTATGCCCTAGGCTCAATATCAATGAAATATATTTATTTAGAAACATAAGACATTCTTTCCCCTAAAATTTACAAGGAAAACAAAGCAAAACAAACAAACAAAAACCCCAAACTTTAAACCAAGTATTTTTAAGGAAAAACTAAAAAACGGAAAAAAACAGAAGCAAACCCAGGCAAAAACTTAAACGGATACCCAGTCAAACCTGACAATTTAGCTTGTTGGCAACCACCATGAAAAGGTTTCTGTACTTGATTTAGTGCTTTTTAAAATCTGAATATATAACTTTAATCTTTCAAAGCAGGATTTTTAATTAAAGGTACCAAGTGCAAATTCACAAATCCGCTGCCCTGCTCTCCCTGCGATGCCAAAGGTGTGCTTTATCTCCGTTTCAAGTGATACTGCATTTTAAAAATTAATTAGTAGCTTGCAAGAACAGCCACACATTATTGAGTAAGTACCAGCATTTAAGTGAAACAGATGAAATATTGGTAAGCAATGCAGACCACAGTATAAGTATGTGAAGGGGGTCATAGGCTAATCCCTATTGATTTTCCAAGTACGCGTACAGCACCGCTGGGAAAGGCCAGTTCTGTTGGCAATCAGCTAGCACAAATACATTATAAATCTTACTGTCCACCTTCACTGATCACTGTCACTTACTTCCTCCACTAAAGACCGTGAGGAAACTACAACAAATCCACTGACAAACAACCAGGAAGGAATTTTAAAACTGTTCTGCTCAGGCATAATTTCAGAACGCCTGTGATGTACGTAAAGCAGAAACGTGTTTCAAGGAGCAATATAGGACATGTAATAACTCTTCTGAGATATAATCCACCAGAAAACTGCAGGACCACTAAGAGGAGGAACACAATTATGATGTACAAGCCATTCATATTAATCTTACAAACCAATGTGAAAATTCGGAGCAAACATGCATTTTCCTGTTGATGGAGGGAACTGAAACATGAATTTCCCAAAGCTGAAGATGCTGCTGCCCTGGCAGTGAAGGAGCCAGCAGACTTTCAGGAGGAGCTATGCCCCATAACCACCCTTTAGTGCAAGATTCACAACTCTGTAGAGAAATATCAGGGCCCAGATCAGTTCCAGCAGCAGTAAAGAGCTCCAGTGGCCATAAGACAATTCTGATATGGAGCACAATAAAAGTTCAAGGCTTAACAGGGGAAACAAGGACAGTGTCTTCAAAGGCACAAATGAGGTACTGGAAAGAGTAAAACAGCAATTATTCCATGTCACTGTGACCATTTTCAGGAGAAGTTTCTTCCCTGAAAGGTTTATTCAGCATTGGCAGGGAGCTGGTGGAGTCTCCATCCCTGGAGGTGTCCAAGGAACAGCTGGACATGGCAGTAGCACAAGGTGATGTCTGGTCAAAGGTTGGATTTGATCATCCTGCAGATTTTCTCCAAGCTAAACCCACCTGTGATTCTGTGATTCTGTGATCCCAGCAGGTGTATGAAATGAGACTGAGAGGCTGATTTAGAAATACTTAGTGCTTATGTAAAGCAATAATGGAGCTTTAAAACAAACAGTTACCACAGCCACAAAACTAATACAATTCAACACAATTTGGTTAGGTTCAAATCAGTGGGAACATTGCACTTAAACTGCTAAAATCGAGTTGCAGTAATTCCTCTGCAGATGGGACAAATGCTCTCCTTAGGGGACAAGGCTGGGCTGGCAATTCCAAGGTGGTGCATGCTGAACCACAGGGAACACAACGTGCAATCCTGTGCAGCAGGGATTCAGCAGCTCTCTTTGCTAAATGTGGAAAAACCCATCAGCTTCCCCCCCAAATCCAGGCCATCCTGAATGTAACTTCTGTGGGATCAGCTCTTCTGGAAAGCCAGGCTATACTCAGTGCTTTTGATACGGCAGAATATGAAATGAGCTCAAAATTTCCATTTAAAATATCATTTAATGGAATTTTAAACTGCCTGAGAAGATGGATATGCTGTATTTGTTTTCTACATTAATGATCTATAAAAGAATGGAATGGACCATAAATACAGTACTTTCTTGCAACACCCTTTACTAAAAATGCTACTACTTGTGTTTATCATTTATATCTTCATGCACAACCTCAAAATTGATTACACTTTAAACTATACATAACCTGCTGTATTTTTCATTTTGAGTCATATTGCAAACATTTTTATAACTCAGTTAATATATTCCATACCTTGTATTCTTATTGATTATGAATATTTCTTTTGCAGATTTTATTGCTTTTCATATAAAAAATGTTAGGTATTATTTAAAAAGCAAAAATAGTATTACAACTCATACTTTTCTTCAATGTGATAATTCTAATTTTAAAAGCGTTAGCATGAATGTTTGCAGATTTTCATTTTTCACATTTTAAGCACAAGAAAGAAAATAGAAACAGTTAGCAATGTAAGGTACTACATAGGTTTCTTTCTCCTTTTTTCTTTCCTCAAATCTCTATTTAAGATGCTGGGTTGAATCCATAATCATTTTGATTACTTAAAAAAATTAATATACCAAAGGAGTGTCCATAAAGAACATCATGGGTTTATATCAGGTACACATTATCTTTCCTAATTACTACTGCAGTTTGCAGACTGAAATACAATTTATATTTAGGGTATGATTTTGCTATTAATTATCAAATCGGGAAAAAAATAAAATCTTGCATTATAAATTCTCTCTTGGAAATTAATGTTATTCTTTTTTTTCCATAATCCTATCACACAAGCAATAAGTGCATTGCAGCATGAACACTTTAATTTTTCCAGTTAGTTTTGAGCAAGCCCAGAGGTGAGGTTTAATAAGGATCAATGGCACTTTATCTGGGACAGGGCCACTTCACAGCATGCAAATTACACAGTAACACTTAAAAAAAGAAATAGATTTAATTAAAAAAAAAAAAAGTAGAACCACAGGCTCTGGAAATTCAATTAAAGGATTTATGCAAAGGTTTGCTAGGTTTTTATATGCAGTTACTGCTTATATAATGAGCTTTTCATATTAAAAATCAATAGGTAATCTAGAGTAGAAGATCATCCCCTTAAATACATTTTTGAAATCAATTTGAAAAATAGTCCATCAACTGCTGTGACTACTCTTGCTGCTTCGATTAGACTAAGAGCAATATTTAGATTGTAAGACGTGCTATGGAATACCTATGCTTGGATTTTGCTTTCAAGTGTTCTTATACTTTTAAGTGCCCAAGCTAATCATACAGTAATTCAAGCCTGTGTACAATGGATAAATAATTAATTTAATTACTAGCATAAGGGCACAAATGTCCTGAAATATAGGAACCTAGTAGCACAATCTGACAATATTTTCAATATATGCAAAAACCTGTATCTATGAATGTCTCTGCTCTCTCTCTCTCTCTTCTAAACCTACTTGCCACTTAGCACACTGAGATAAATATTTCTGTTTATAACTTATTAAAGCTGAGGAAGCAATTAGCCTAACACTTGTCTGAAGTGCAACTTTCACACACCATGAATTTAAGGATGGATCAGGTCCTGTGTCCTTCAGGCTTAATCTAATTTGCCAAGATGCTGTAGTGATATAAGATCATTATACTGAAGTCCAAATATCCTGGTTAATATTCAGCACTTAACACAAATTCACATCTCATGCAAGCAAAGAATGGAGATGGACCCATTGCATCTGTCTCACCAATTGCACAGAGTTTGCAAATATTCTGAGCTGAACATTGTGAAGTAGCCACTCAGATTTTTGTTTGTGTTCAAACAAACAGAACCAAAGAAGGGCAGTTCTCAGCTACAAAGAATCTCAGGGAATCACTAGCAGCACACTGCTGTGATGCCCTCATGAGAGTTTCCACACATCAGGGGATGAACAGGACTCCTTCCTGCATAAGCAGAATTTTCACATCCGTTTCCATCCATTCACCAGTATTTCAGTTCTAGTCCTTAATTTGGACCAGGTTGTTAAACACATATTTTGGCCACTGAGAAATTCTTGGACTAAAACATTGTCCTGTGATATCCTTGCACATAGTGCCAAGGCACAACTTTGGATGCTCAGGAAATGTAGATTCTAATTAATGGGCTCTAAATGACATAAAAGAGTAAAAAACAGCACTCATCTCACATATTCATATGAGAGGGAAATTATTTCTGCTGTTGCCCATACATTCACATATATATATACTCACATATGTTTCGTTATCTTCATTCAATACTTTAAAAGACAAATAATTCCTTTATAAAAGGTTGGAGAAATGGTTGTGGCATACTGCTTCAATCCATGAAACAAAGCAGAATGACAACCATGAGAGTCAGGGATTAGACAAAATTTTCTCTATCTGTAACATGCTCTGCCAAGCAAAGCATTTCAGCTATGAAATATCCTCAGAGGCAAACACATTATACGAAAGTTTCAGAGAGAAGAAAAATAAATAGAAGCTGAAAAGTAGCTAGCAGTTCTCAGTTAAAATGGTGATATTTAACAATGAAACTATACTGCTCAGAAAGTGAATCTGCCAATAGCTTCCCTGCTAAAAGTTTATACTGCTTAAACCTGCCTCATCAGTAATACCCAAAATTTCTGCTTCACTGCTTTACTTTTTACACCCCTTGATTGCAGAACAGCACAGAGCTGAAGCACAGCCTTCAAGAACAAATACCCGTGCTGTCATGCCTCTATTAAGTCACTTAAATGTCTTCATAAGCATGCTCTGAAGCACATTTCTTTATTGGATTTCAATTGTTTCTTACAAGAAAAATCTCAAAGGAATCAGAGAGAAATGTTTGCTTACTCTCATTTCAAAAGCGACGTGGGTACAGCCTAATGCTCTCTTTTCCAATAGGTTTGAAACAAAGACATTAATGAACAGTAGCTTTATTTTAATCTTTCTCCCTCCTCACTGAATTGCCAATGCACACCATATTTTTCTACACTTTTGCATTTTAAACACAGTGTAAGTACACGAGGGGATCAAAGAGTTTCAGATGAATCTGAAGAGTTATAGCAAGGGTAACGAGGGTCCTTAGTTTCTAATGACAGAAGCATATGCTCTCAACTTTCTAAACTGCATCCAACTGAGCCATTTATCAAGGCCTGAAACTTTTTCATTATTTAAAGCACTACGACAGCTTTCCACTTGATGCCTTGGAAGTACACAATAATAGAGACTCTATATAGTCATTAATTATAATATCAGCTGGTTTATGAAGTTACTGTACTTGCTGCTTGGTGATTTCATTTTTAATTGCAGCAGGTGGTGTGGAAATAAAGTGATGTACTGACACACACGGCCACCTCAATAGTATTTTCTTTTTTATGTGTGGATAAATGCAGCTTGGTTTTTTTGAAAATTCCTTCTGTTTTATATACCACTACATATAATAGCTGTGAGGAAAAATGAGCACAGAACATGCTGAAAATTAGATGCTTAGAAATGAGCTGATAGAAGACATTATGTCCAATTTTTTTTTCCTAATATTTAAGATACTAGGTTTTCTTCCTGCAAAGATCCCCATTATCCAAATTACAGCTCTCATAAATAATAGTCACAGCTTTATATAATGTACAATTTCTTTCTTCTAATTTTTGGTCTTACCAAAGTATTTAGATAAGTAACTTTTGAACTCTCCAAATCTAAAAATAAAGATGCAGTTAAGCAGAATTAAACTTGAACTCTATTAAATTCTATGACCATTCTACAAATGAGTGTGTGATATTCTAAATGGTGTGTTCTACTTTTCCTTCTGTTTTGGAATTAGTCCTATATGCTCCATTGCTCTAGTAATTTACTAACCCATATATCCACATAGATTTTTGCAATTTAAAGATTAAGGCAGCAATAGCATGAGCTGATTTATCCTTTTGTTGTCTTCAGTCTGTTCTTGTACTTGCTTTCAAATAAGTCTGTATTGTTCTTATGATACTGCCTGCTCTTAAAAGTGTATTTTCCTCTTCTGTGATGTTTTCATTTCATTAATCTCTAATTTAACAGATTAGATAACTATTACAGGAGATCATACTGCTAAGGGTTTTCCATGAGATTGATAGGTAATAAAAACTGGTGTTTCCTAATGGCCACAGACATCAGTCTTCTACATAAATCAGCAAACTCCCTTAAGAATCCCTTCTGTCCAAGTCATAGATCAATGGTACTCAAGCCTCATTACAACACACACTGTTCTCTGAAATCAGGCTGTGCTACCTTAGCTCAAAACTACATTAAATGTAATTAATACAACTGTGATGTAAATGGACAGAGCATTAAAATGCATGTCCCCAGGGAGGAAAGGCTGGGAAGGGAACCTGTGCACTGTCATGCATGGCACTCATGACTAGGGAAAATTTCAGCACATTCCTTGCTTAGAATTTACTCCTTAAAACTGTGGGGCTCCAGTACCAGGAGCAGGAACCAGCAGCTCATCTAAAGGAAGATGGTGCCTTGTAAACCCTCCCAACATGATGTTAATGTCTACATACCAAAAAAAACCTGCACAAACATCATTTGGACACCAAACTTCAACAGAAAGGACATTTACTGTCAATAATGAGCACAGGGGATGTCTGAGGGGACATGAGCTGCTTGCCTGTACATAGTGAGGTGGCTTCTAACAATTAGTGCTTTATTTGCCTGTAACAACGACGTGATTTGGAAGGGAATGCTGGCAGAAGAGGAAAACAGCCAAGCAAAAAGAAGTGTGGAAGTGCTACAAGGTGTACAAACCAGCAAACAAAAATAAAGCTGTTGTTCTACAGAGATGCCTTCGGTGCTCCCTTGCTGACAGTCTAGTCCAGGAAAGAATTTCTCTAAAAGACCAACAAGCCAGTACTGCCAGCTTTCAGGAATATATTGTGCTCAGGCAGAAAGCAACCTCACAGTGTGAAGCTGTACAGGCCAGCTATAAACAGGGCTTTAATAGCCTGCTCTGGGTACTTCAGGTCTTCAGAGCCAAAAGAGAGCTACACTGCTGAGCCCTCTATGATTTGCTGACCCTTCTGCTCCTAAGAGGTCCCCTCAAGTCCCCTCTTGCCACACATAATAGGCAACAAGGAGGTAGAGCTCATAACAAGGCAGCTCAAGTGGTTTTGGAGAGATATTACTGCCTGTATTACCCTCTTTCTCATACAGTTCTCAGCCAAACACTGAATTTGTTAATATAATATTTTATATAGTACATTGATCTCCAGAATGGGCTTGGATGACTTCTGGAAAACACATAATCGAATTTGGGATCCTAATGAGAGTCATTACATCTACATAGAAACTTGGGAATCATTGCTGTAAGGTATTTATTATCTGACATAGGTAACCATTACATAATTACTCTTGAAACAGCCTTTTTTCTGCTCTCACCTTCTTTAGAAGATGTTTTACATTCTCCTTTTAATTCACTTTCTACATTACCACTGTAGTGGCCTCTCTGTCTGTTCCAGGCAGGAAAGCAGGTCTAGGGTGGTTAATAAAGTAAGTGAAGCGTGCAAATATGCAAACAAAACCCTTGAGCCAAACTCTGCTCTCATGCATGTCAAGATTCATAGCACTGATGAGGGCAGCAACTTTGGCACCTTTTGCTCACAAGCACTGAGCACAGAATTCCAAGAGATTAAGCTCTCCATGTCCTGGGTGTCTGTTGTTTCCTGGTGCAAGAAGACTCACATCTCCACATTTCCCACACTGTAGGACCACCCCTTGCTATTTCCTAATGCAAAGTAAAGGTAATAATGACTGCAATAATAAGATTGGAATTGAGCCACATTCGTTCTTTCACCACTTTTCTTCCCCGTCTCTTTCTCTCTCCTTTTTGTTTTGGATTCTTTCTGGGTTTTGGGGAATCTTGTTTCCTGGAGTGCCCATAGTGCAAATGTGCAATGCAACCCAAACAGCATCTGCCACGTGCATCACAAACATGAACATTTCCATAGTCTTCACATCAGCTACTCAAGCTAATAGGCAGGATTAGACATGACATCAATTTTACCAGCTGATTTGTTGCTTTCTTTATCCTGGCTTACTTTCCTGTCACCTCCTGTAAAAGAATTCAGATGTTTCTGCAGTGGTACCAGCAGCAATACTGTGTTACGTTTTCAAAGCTGCCTCGTGCTGTTGTGTGCTACACAGATGTAAGAATTATTAACAACAAGCTGAGCCCCACAGTGTCATATGATCCAAATGCAAACCCTGGAGGACATTTATTTCCTCCATTTCAGTGGGTAATTGAGCCTCTAAACCACCCACAAAGACTACACTTGTAAAAATACTTAACCATTTGTGCCATAAGAATAGTGATACTGCAAAAATGTTTTGCATCTATGAATATGAAAACTACAAAGTCTACAAAATGGTACTGTTGTATACTGAATCACCAAATCCAAAATTTGGTTGCCTGCCTTGAAATAGAATAAAAAAAATCTATAAGCCAATCCTCAAATAACATTAGCAACAGTCTCAAAATTAACACAAAATTTGGCTTTTAGATTCACACAGCATCAAAGACATCCTTCCCAGCGCCTCGTGCCTCATTTTTGCACTGGACATAGGATTCCTAATAGGTGCATCATAGCTGAAATTCAGTAAAAATAAGTCTAGCCTAGAATAGCTTTGCTGCTCTGTCCCTAGCCATGAATGGAAGCGAAGGGAAACAAGTGTAGCTCTGGTTTTCCTTTTGAAGATCATCTCCTTTAAAGCTGAAGTAAGGTTAGGCAGCTACAGAAATCATGCAACACACATTTCTCATTAAAAAAACTCTGGAAACTCAGCTATCACGTTGAAAGGAGTTGCTGAGTTTTTTAAGTACGTAAAAAGGTCTTGCAAACAACTTCTGCAGATTGTAAATCAGAATCTTTTGATCCTCACTAAGAGCCAAGCAGATTGCCCGATAATTGCACATGGAGCTCTGGCAGAAACACAGAATGGGAAGGTGAGAATCATAAAATTACCTCACAATTGTCCAACACTCCCAGAGCTCCAAACATTGGAGCTGCACTAAAAACCCATGTCAGGAATTGCTAAACCTATTGCACTAAACTTACAGGCAAGTGAGGAGCAAACCAAAAATTAATATGTATCTCAATTATCACAAAAGATGGGGTGCACTTCATGAAACCGTGATAATTCCCTTTCCATCTAAAAGTCTCACAGAACCATGACAAAAAGATGAATTGTTGGGAGGGGGAAGGCCAAGGCAATCCTATCCCTCAAGTGCATGTTTTGAACCTCAAAATCCTGTGGAAAATACACATTTCTCCCCAGAGAAGATATCCTGCTTGGCTTTCCTAATCTCTCAATTGCCTCCACAGAATTGTGATCTTTACTGTCGTTATTAATACAGGTATTAACATAATCCAAATACATCAAGTCATCAGGGATTGGTGAGAAAAGCACAGACATTTGGAAACAGAATGAGAGCAGAAAGTCTCTAAATTAACATTCCCAACAACACAAGAAGCATTGCTTTATTGTAGCATCAACACAACTTGAATATGCTTTTGGGTTTTGTTTTTTCTTTTGTTTCCTAAAATAGCTCACATACACAAGACAACATCCTGATTAACTGATTAACAAATCCAGACAGAGAACTCACAGCACTTAGTTCTCTGGAAAACTAAGAGTTTCAGTTTAGCAATGTCTACTTCAAGCTTTTATCAGCACTAATTTCAATGGAAAAAAATGCTCGTAAAATTCTGAACAGAGGGAAAACAGACCTTAATTAAGCAAAGTGTTATCTCTTCCTATTATAATGAAAGCAAAGTTACAGTTATATTTTTACCAAGATTTTTTCCCACTTAATGAAGACATTATCCATGAGTTTTCAAAGTCACTTTACAAAAGAGCATTCAAGAGACATTAAAGTCAGCTTAAACTAAAAAGTCTTTTTGAAGTCAATAAACAATAAAAAGAACAATGAAAAGACAGCCTTTGATCTCTTCTTACTCTAAAGTCTTTAATTTCTGTTTTAATCTACTAGATGCATTAAGTCTTGTTTTCAAACATTTTCATCTGCAAAGTACAGTGAGCTAGCCTTGATTTTTTTATTCATATATATTCTTACTGTATTAATGTACACTTCTCATTACCAGGGATGGGTGTCACCAGGAAGCTCTCCCACCAAAATGAACAGAAAAAAAGTTTTTAAATTATTTTTCATTCTCTTCTCTTCTAAAATTTCTTTAAAAAGAAAGAAAAAAATGCAAAAGGGAAAGGGAAACAGCACGTTCAGCTTTGAAATTTCTGAGATCAAAGGCTATAATGCACATAGATTTTTTCAAAGGATAAATTATTAATAACATGGGCGAACACATACTGGTCAATAACATGGTCAAAGAATGGTAAGTTAAGAGCATCTCTCTGCAGCCAATTACAGTTTATCTGACTGATTGTTTGCAAGAAATTCACAGGATTTTTAATATAGCTTTAAAACCCCTTTTTAGCCAAGTTGCAAAATCTGGACAAGCTCTTGACCCAGTTCAGCAGCTCAGCATTTCCTCAGCAGGACAGGCCATGGATGCAAACGGGAAAATAGAAAATTGCAATGAATGGAAGTGTATGAAAAGCCGAGGCAGAGAGACGTTAATTATCATTTTGCCACCGTTTTTCCAAGTTTCTAACACACCCCCAGCTAGAAGGGTAAAAACTCTCACTCTTGACACACACATATCACCTCTTCAACTTCTCCTGGATAAATAAGAATTCCCTTCTGATATTTTTGCTCCTTCAGAAGCACAGGATGATTCATGGGGTGGAGCAGAAAGAAGCCTCACATCCTCCCTTTCAGCCCCAAATTCCTGGTGAGTCCTGGGCCTCTCCCAACCACTCCTTGTTTGCTCTTGAATCATCCACTCTACCTTCAAAATATTTCTTTCACTTTTCTCCACCTCCATTTGTCACTGAAATTGACAGTTTCTGCTGATGATTTTTTGTAAGAACAGCTATAAAATAGTTTATTTCACAGAGACCACTGAATATCTGACAAATGTGAGATCTAAGGGCTCATTTTTAGCATGGGATGATTTGGAAGAGCAAGCCACTGGGCTCTGAATTTTGCCAATATAAGAATTGCATCATTTTTCAGAAAATACATTTAATTCTGATTCAAAAAAACCTAAATTCTATGGGACAGATCTTCTCTAGGAAAGAAAACAATCATGCAGAAATTTAAGCAATATCTTTTTCTTACATCAAGTTAAGCAAAAAGACTAAAATTTTCACTTTGCTCATGGCAGATATACCTAATAAAAAGAATCAGACTGAGAGCACTTTCCAACGTTCAGACTAGCCTTTTATTGATTTGGATGTGCTATGAACCACATTATCTAATCTACAATAAGCCATTTACCAAGTGCAATGATCTATGGGCTAAAAGGCTTAGATTTTTAGTTCCATTGTAGACTTTTTGATGAAATGGTAGATCAGCAGAGAATAATACTATAATAAGATTGTGAGGGACAGAAGTGTCAATATTAGGAAATTAGAAAGTTTGGCTTACTGTTTTAAATCCTCTAGCTGTTCATTTAAAAGCCCAATATCTCTTTTTCTAGACTAATTGTGTCTGTATATTTAACAGGGGGCCCAGATGACATCCCACAGGGTGTCAAGTTCACAGGGGTTCAAGGGCTCATGCAACTGAAGGAATTTCAATTTTCAAAAATAAAATCATCTATCTGAGCACAGTGACAACTATTTGGTGGTACATGTGCTATAATTATACACGGAGAGAAGGAATCACAGTACTGTCTTCTTGCTGTTTGCCAGGAGCCATATTTCACTGCACAAAAATTTTTTGCAGTTTCCCTGAAAGCAGATTTGGTGCATTTTGGGCCAGAAGATTTTACCTTTATGCACAGAGCCTGGAACACAAGGCTGAGATCACAATTAGGCTTGTGACCTACACATAAAAAAAAGTGGACTGACACTCCCACAATGTCATTTCTGCCTGCTCTCTGATTATCAGCTTTGACCACTTTTCTGGAATTCTCCAGCTGCCACCAGGAAATGCCACAGAAATCTCAAAACCATTAATTTATCTACTGCTCTGTTCTAGCTAGGACAGAACCACACATATGAGATCTGCTTCATTATTTTGCATTCCTTTTGGATTGAAATATTTGACTGATCTCCTCGACAATGTATGAAGCCATTCCATAATTTCCTTCTCAAATTACTAAGCAATTCATGCAAAGACAAATTCTTTCTCAAAATGGTTGCCTTTGGCTAACTTGGACTCAAAGGTTTGTGAAAAGACAAATACTGCAAAAAAGATGTGTAACACTACAGGCATCACCAGAACAGCAAAGAAAAACAAAACAAAAATTCAGTAGCCTTTGTCTGACAGAAATAAAATGCATTATTTAGTGCTAATTAAGTGAAAGCCCAAGCATTTTTTGATATTATTTTATCCATAGCTACATGGCAAATTTCAGTGCATCGTTTCCAAGTAAGACTGACAGGTTACACGCTGAAGTAAATGTACTGAAGACATTAATGTCACTTTAAAGCAACTCAAGTTTTGATGCTCTCATATTTCTGTTGTACTGCAGCGATCAGGACGCGTCGCCTCATTTTTTTTAAGAATGAAAAAAAAAAAAAAAGCTTCAGCACCTGGCAGTTTGTATGAAGATGTTATGGCACCTTTGCAGTTCTAATGGGCAATTATGACTCTATTAGCCCTGCCTGGCAGTTCATGTGTGCTGCACGGGCCAGGGGCTCGCAGCCGGACTCTGCTCGTCGTGTTCCGCCCCAGCGAGCGCTGGGCACAGCTGCTGTCACCTCCAGACACCAGGGCTGAACCATTGCCTCTCCCTGAGAGCTACACCTGACCTTACACCCATTTCCTAAGGAAATACCTGCCTAATGGCACTGCCAGTGCAGCTTCTTCCACGCTCACAAATTAGAGACAACAGGATAAATCTATGACCAGCTCGCCAGACACTTCATTAAATCACTGTTCCCTTGCCTTGTAGAGCACTAATAGAATCACAGCCCTCGTTAGCTACTGAATAAAAGATCAATCACATTCTTTGAGAGCTCTTGCTACCAGCTTCCAGAGGAAACAAGGAAAAAAAAAAAAAAGGAAAAAAAGACATATTTAGGATCATCAGTACGATTCTGAATGGCCTCACTGCAAGTTGGTTAAATTACCTTTTCCACAACTGACTCTGGCTGTAATACTCTGAGGAACTTGTTAAGTCTGCTTTCAAAAGCTGCTATCTAATATATGACTACCAGGCCCTGGTCAAAAGTTCATAATGTGCATATGTAAAAAGGTACTAAATTGCCGGAGGGCTAAAACCAGAGGAGTTTAATTGCAGCAAAATGCTGAAAATGGTCTGTTGAGGGTCTTTCTATTGGGATACTGCTGGCACTAGCTGATTGAAGTACAGCACATAAAAGCCTTACAACAATATTTCCTTAAATGCAGCTGAAAATGTGAGCACTTGCTAGTGCATATATGGTGTGCCAAGAGGCAAAAAAACAGAGAGAACCTACTCTAAAACAAACAAAGATTTAAGGATTGATATAATTCATAATTCAAAAGTGTGTGGATAAAAGGAAGAATTAAAAAACAATCAGTATCTGTCAGTATAAATCATGTTATAGGCTCCACATTATGGTGGGAAATGTAAGTACATATGTAAATATATTTTAATTGGCATCCATTAAGATTCACTGCAATGAAAACTGGGAAACTGCTTCCATCAATCTATTCATGACCACATTTGGAAATTTTAGAAACAGTCACCTGTGAGACTGAAGTTTCCCCTGAAATCCAATGACTTGTTTGTAGTAATTTGAGAATTATTTCTCTAGTTATTGACACAATGAAGGGGGTCAGGGGGCAGCAGTGAAGAGGGGAAATATGTGAAAAAAAATTCTATCTGAATCCATATAAAACATACTTTTTTCTGTTGAAAATCACTGTATAAATATTTAGGAAATATAGTCATCATCTGAAAACTCAGAAGAAACAGCAAATTATTCGCTTAATTTTATACATTTGATTACCTCAAACAATTTTATTTTCTATCAGCATTATTTCAGCTGTTTGCACAGTGAACACAAGCAAAATATTTTTCCTTCTATACAGGCATTTATGGGAACTTCTCTCCTGAGAATTCAGATTTTGACCATTAACTGCCATCAGAAAAAAACAAGTGACCATCTTAAAATTTTCCCCTTTTTTGCAGAAAACTCCATTATTTACTACTCAATATTTTTTTTTACTATCTCAGGCAAAACCTACAGTTGCAAACATTAAAATGGTTTGTGAAACACTTCTCAACTCTTTATAAAATATTACTTTTACCTTTTGAAAACCACATTTAGACATGGTTAAGGCAGTATCACGCAGGAAATGACATCAGGTCAGTGTAACAGTCCCTTCACAGAGATTTCAGGAGGAATTTTATCTACAGTCATGTTTTGTTCATCTACAGCACGTGTTGTCTTTGGGCATGTCATGGCTGAGAAAATTAATCCACAGCTTTTCATAAAGGTTTTTGTTTAAATGCCTATAAAAGGTTCTGAAGTAGCTCACCTGATATTCTTAAAGACAATACAAAATGATCCAGGTAATTTTTTATTTGTATTTGAGTGAATATTGTGCAGTAGATAACACAGCCAGGCATTGCTGGTGAAGTGGGAAGTGAGCACTGCTGATAGCCCTGACTTTGCCATTTTCACTTGGCATCACTTAAACACAGCAAAATCACAGTCCTGGACAGAAACCAGAGAAAAGGGAACAACAACGGGGCAAAAGCAAGAGAATCAGCAACGATTTCAAATGAGTTCAGGAGACCTCCACTTTCAGTCCTGGAAAACCCACACACCAATATTCTGCAGTAGATTTACTGACTGTCTCCGTGGGAAGGCAAAATCACCTCTGTCTGACACAACAGTCATCAGCCAAGTTTTATTTTACAACATTAAAAATGCCCAGGCCACCGGGAAATGTCAAAAATAAATAATGCCAAAGAGAATTTGTAATTCATTTACCTGTTCTACAGAAAAAGTCTGAAGTTTGAAAAGCCATGGTTGTAGCACAACAGCATTTGCCCTAACAAATACACATGTGAAAATGACAAACCGAACAAATGAAGATGATGGAACAAGCTTTCACTTGTTTAGTGCTGATATTCACTGCTGACACACAGTAAGGAAGTCATTCAAATAAGTTCAAATATGCTTGGGAAGGAGTCACAAAAATCTCCCAAAGCACTGAGGCACAACATTTCATCAGAGATGTTTGAAGCAAATAGACTGACTTCATTCCAGGTCTAAGTCTCCATTTCAGGTCTGGACAACCCTTTCTTTCCAGTTTTCGAGCACTTCAATATCATTAATTAAGGGATCAATCTGCCAGCAGGAGGGAATAGAGAATGGAAGCAAAAGAGCAATTTTTTTTTTCTTATGAGGATAGTGAACATGAATGACCACAATTCGGCCCAGTCACATTTCATTACCAACCATAAACATTATTTTAGGGGAACAGTTGAGCAGTTAGCCGGCATTTACAGGAGCCTTTGCTGTGGACAAAGTTTTCAGATGAGTGTTCTGTCTCTTCCTAACAGCAGAAAAAACCCTGAGCAGTGCTCAGCCTTGTTGGCCATGGGTACACACACAGAGAATTTGATTTTCCAAGACAAGCAATGGTCTGGATTGTGTTCCTAAGAGCCTGACTTTAAGACCATTTAACACAACACATTACTGATTATGGAATAAGCACATATGTAATTCAATAATGATAAATTTCACCTCACCACCAAAAGTAAGCTCAGCTGTTGTTTCAATAAAAGACATTCTGTCTGAAAACATTTCCTTGAGAAACAAAGCCAAAAAGGAGACAATAAATATATATCACAAGTAGAACTGACAGCTTTGTTGATACTTTCTGCCATAATTCCTTTAAAAGTTGAAAATTCACATACATTTCCCATCAAGAGAAAGGAAGAAGTCAACACATCATTTTTTCCCACAAAACCACCACTTTTGGTGCAAAAGCTAAGAGAGAGGCTCACTTTGTACATAGTAGTTCATCCCATGCAATTGGTGTAGTTCATTCAGATCAGGTAACACCTTGTTCCTTGGCAGAACTAGCTAAATTACTTCTGTTTACTCCTGACATGTTCACAAACAAAAAGAAATTTATTTCCCAGAAAACCTTTATTTTAGCATTGCTGCACATGAAGAAAAATAATATTTTTACATTTATGCCATGATATTACAAGCAGAATGGTCACCAGTGGTCACAAGAGGAAACAGGAAAGGACTTTTCAGATATCCACCTTTCTGATTTTTGGGACCTTTGCCTTGGAAACCTGGGAAATCCTTTTCCTACAGACAGGACACTGCTCTGTGTCTTGGGTTACAATACAGGATGTGATCAAAAGTGTCTATCACCATCTGTTGAGACCAGGTGGGGCAGTGATCCTGATCACCATGGGAGATATCTTCTGCTAATGGGCCATTCATTGAAACCAGGTGGGGCAGTGTTCTTTATCTTTTCACAACCCATCCTTCCTCCAAACAGTTCTCTTCTGCTAATGGCCATTGAGTCCTACTGCATGACTAATAAGATTACTTCATCCCATTGGGAGATGCTCCAGCCAGGGGGAAGAGCCCAACATTTCATACCAAGATAAAAACAGATTTTGGGATACTAAAGTAGCCCTTTCTCTACTGGTCTTCCAGAGAAAAACTGGACTTCACATCATCACTGGACCTTCAGTGGGAAACTGCACCTTGTCCAGGAGCACTGCTCCAACTGAAGCACATCTGTCACTGCAGGAGGATGCAGCCACCATTTAATGGGACTGCTCCCAACACCCTGACTGACTGATGGGATGTCAGGTTGTACTCTGACTTTGTCAGAGTTTGAAGTTTGTTTCTTTGTAGTACTGTATTTCTATTTTAATTTTCCTAGTAAAGGACTGTTATTCCTAATTCCCATATCTTTGCCTGAGAGCCCCTTAATTTCAAAATTATAATAATTTGGAGGAAAGGGGTTTACATTCTCCATTTCAAAGAGAGGCTCTTGCCTTTCTTAGCAGACACCTGTCCTCCAAACTAGGACACTCTGCCAAGGGAAGCCTGACTGTCAATAGTATCATTCTGCAGATCATGCCCCTGCTCCATAATTACTACTGTCAGATAACCACACTATTTGGGATGGGATGAGCTACTTGATGTGAGCAGACAATCAGATTCTAAATGACACTGTTACAAATTCATTATCATAAAAAATTGCCAAGACAGTTGTTTTACTTGAAGTGCTAAATTAGTTTTCTTGGACTGGTAGTATTCATCATAATGCAAGTTTGACAATTCATGACAACAATTTAACTGCAATGCTGTTCAGTGGAGAGAAATTGTGTTTCCAATTTTCTCACAAAATGAAAAATCCCTAATTGTATTCATTAATAGATTACAGTGAAAGACAAGGTAATCCTATGAAAAATACCTACATTCAAGAGTGTTGAACTTCAGTGAAAAATTTAATCCTAGTATTTCCAAATATTCTTATGCTCTAGCTTGTTAAACTGAAGTGTTCTTCAATATATTTTGCATAATAGTAGGTACAGCGTTCAAAGAAAAATCAGTGCTAATGTGCCAGTTTAGCACAAGGATTTTCAAACCCTTCACATAAATTCTGGTGCTCAACACTTGAGCAAATGCTCCCATAACCAGTCAGGAGTCTCACCAGTTATTTGTAAGTGCCCACCCATCTATGAGAAAGTAGAGAAATGAGAAATGGTGTGACCAAACATTAAAAATAAGCTCACAGAAAGTTTCAACTCTTATGTCTGCTCAACATTCTTGGAAAAAAAGACTTCAATTTTTGGAAATATCAGCCCTTAAGACAATACTGCTGGAAGAGATGGAAATCTACAGCACTGACAAATCAATATTGCATGTTTGGGACAAGTAGATCTTGTTTTTCAAGACAAACAATTCTCTCTATATATCAAAAAATACTTTATTTATATTTAAGATGCATCATCCAAGATTGCCATCTTTATCTTATTTCAAGGTGATGCTTCTGCAATTAATAAAATTCCTCAACTACCTTCTATAGATTTTTTTGGCATGCAGTGAAGACTGTGCTATATCCATAGTGATACTTAATAACTGCAAAAACATGTTGTCACTAAAATAATGGATGGAATTTGACTACATTGTTTATATTTACTGACATCCTCCTTGCTAAAATAGGATTGATGCTACTACTCTAACAACTTCCTAGAAACAGCAGAATAAAGAGTTTGGAAAAACCAAATGACTCAAGTATTCCAAGTCTAAAAAAAACTTTAAAAGCTAAGTAAATTCAGAAACTCTGACTACAAATCCTCATACAGATTACTGCAAAACTACTAAGTCTTGTATCATTTGTGATTCACTTTTACACTGAATTAAGCACAATGGATTGGTTCATTATGATGTTTACTTTCCCTCTGAAGGGAATGAGTGCAAATCTGCTATTTTTTCACAAGAAAAATCATACAAACTCAGGTCATCTAACTCATTTGATTCTTGAATCATATATTCAGGATTTGACCAGTATCTAACTCAATCCTTGCAGTAACTCTCAGAGTGATACACAACGGAAGGTACTGAGGTACAAAATACCAGTGAATATCCAGTGGAAAAACTGAACAGACTCGCTAAAACAGTTTCATCAAACCACAGCCCTACTTCCCTCCATGGAAGGAAGGGAAAAAATTCCACATGGAAAAAATCTGGCCAATGCTCTAAGCTGGGTAAGGAATAACCTGAAAATTTGAGTCTTGCCTTTAGGGGGAAAAAAAATTACCCCACTCATATCTATAAAATAAAGAGAAAAAAAGGAAAGAAACAAAAAAAGCAATACAACACGAAAACCAACAAAATCATCCCAGTAAGTTCCCCCAAATCTTCCTCAGAGGAAAAAAGATACAGTAATTTAACGAATATAAGCCGCACCTTTTTCACTGAAGAATCCAGCCTACCCCAGTGGTG
>VRYO01000704.1:6179672-6283058 GCA_009812075.1 Sialia sialis
CAACAAACTCTGGAATAGAGAACTGACAGGAACTAGAAACACTATTAGCATCACAGTGGGATACCTCCCAAAAGCCTAGAAATATTCATTTTTCTGTACATACACGTATATTTTTGATAGCTTTCCTGGAAGGAAGTTTTTAGGAAGGTTAATTCAGTTATGCAGTTATGTCCAGGGAATGCCAACATGATGGTAAATGACATGTCACACAGTAAAAAAAACAAATAGATGAATCTTTTTTTTCAGAAAACAGACCCTTATTCTGTTCACCTATCCAAGAATATGAACTGTATGAAAGACTCAAGTGTATTTTTCACCTCTACAGATGGATAGATTGTAGGTACATACACACACATATATATACACACACGTAAAAATAGTAAGAATATTGAAAAAACATTATGTAGCACTCTGCATTTGATATACTTTATTATTTTTGGACCTTGCAAATATACTTTTTTAATGGCTTTTCTCTAAAAGAAGGGAATTTCTAGCTCATATTACTTGGACGCTGCTGCTGTTTGCTCTTCCATCTTTTTTGTAAAGTCAGAAGAGATTTCCCTGAGAACTTCAAATAAATAAGATATCCAGCTGCACAAACACTATACATTCTGTTAGATTACTTTGGCTTCCTAAGGAATATTTGACTTTCTCTGGATGTAAATGATTAAAGAGAATCCATCATCTGAAACTGATTGGTGAACTGTTTAAAGTGGTATGGCACCTCTTCAAAGATGATAGAGTGAGAAATGAAAAGACCATGGTACAAAAAAGCATCTCAGATATCCAAGTGGTTCAAGGGAAATAAGGTAACTAAGCACTGCATTGCCCAATTAAGAAACAGTAGTTAAATGATAGTTTCATAACACAGGATCTACATTCTTTAAAAAAAAAACCTTCATATTTCATCTGTTCTACCCAGAGCCAACAAAAGCTTTGAGTTTCCTGAACAGCTATCCATTCATAAATAGAAACTTGAAAAAAAAAATGTGAGGAAAGATAAACCATGTTCTAAAATCCACAGAATTTATATTGCTCTGTGAGTTATATCACAAAATGACATGGACAAACAACACTCAATTATGTAATTTCATTACTTTTACCATTTACCAGTCTAATTTTGGGCACAGGATTTTAATTCCTAAGGGTCAAAGAAACAAAAAAACTAACCTTTGTCCAGAAATATTTATTTTGCTGAACTTCAGGTGTGTGGATCATCATTGCCCAGCTTCTCTGGGCAGCCTGTGCCAGGTCTTCTTCACCCTCACAGGGAGACAAACCTGCCCATTATGGATTTGGGCCCATTCCCCCCATCCTGCCACTCCATGCCCTTGTAAAAAAGTCCCTACCAGCTCTCCTGGGGCTCCTTTAGGTACTGCAGTACTGCAAGTACTACATCCGCTTTCCCAGGATGAATAACCCCAAAAAAAGACTTTTTGGGGACTATTTTTCTATTAAAAGTGATTAAAAACTCATTGCTAATTTAAAAAAAAAATTAAAAATTATCACAGAATATCTGAGATTCTCTTTCTAGAATGCATCAATTGCCTGGATCATTGTACAAGAACCACAGCATGTTGACTTCGCTCTGATAACAGATCACTGTGAGGCTCTTTTCTAAAAGTTATCTTGATAATAAAAAATTTATCTCTATTACTCTCTAGTTAGTAAAGAAAATAAATAATTCAGTGATTTATGTGCTAGCTGGTAAACAAAGAAGGTCAGGATGGTACTTTTATTTACAACAAAATGTGTAAGTGACCTTGCTCAGGCTTACAAATGAGAAGCTCTGAGGTCACAGGAGGATTGAGTGGCCTCACCTGCAGCACCTGGAGGGGTCTGGGGTGGGAGGGGCATCCCCTGAGCTCTGGAGCAGCAAAAATCAATGGGGGGCTTTGGGCACACCCACATTTGGTCTTCAGCATGGCACAGCAATATCAAACACAAATGTTCACTGCTCATTAGTTCACAAAGATTAGGCAGAAAGTACAGAATCATTCTATGAAAGTCCTTTTGTTTAGCAGACCGTCTTTAAAATTACAGTAATTTTACAACTATAAGGCGCACTTCTGGGTTGCCAGTAAATTTCCGAACTTTGTCCATATATAAGGCACACCAGACTATAAGGCACACTTTTTTTTTTGCAGAGAGGATCCGCGCGCAACAAAGTAACAAATTAGTAACAGAATGGCGCGATCACGGGGTTTACTGGCAGGTGCTCAATTTGCAAACATTTTACACGGATCAGTGCAGCCTTTAAACGCAGCCCCAGGTGCCCTCCCCGTGCTGCGGGCCCCGGCACTCCTGCCCCCAGCCCCAGCTGCCGTGGTTCTCACGGTGTGCGGCTGGAGTGGCTCGCACTTCAAGGTTGGCAAATTTCCAAACTTTGTCCATATATATAAGGCGCACCAGATTATAAGGCACTTCCGGGTTTCGATCAAAATTTTACAAAAGGGTGCGCATTATAGTAGTGAAATTACTGTATTCATATAACAATATCTAGCATAATTTGAGGGCAGATTAGGAGTGGACAAAGGAAGACCAGCAGCAAAAATAGAATTACTACCTCAGTCCATAAATATGTTATGATCCAGGCCAGCAAATATCAAAAATTGGTTCAGACATTGCTGCCACTGTCCCAAGTCAAGACATATGTTCACATTAGCACTAAATAAATGCATGAAAAATAAAGGCAATCTGTTTCAGCTTTTAAAAGAATCATCAAGATTTAATTTCAAACTAGATTACTCCTAGCAAAAGTTACTGATGATGGCTAAAGCCAGAAAAAGCATATGAACATGTATGTTTATAGTTTTTGGGTTCTAAAACTGAAGTATGTGATGCACCCAGAAAGTTCCTCACAGTGAATTTTCCCTTACATTCTCCTTCCCAATTATTTTTAACAAAGCTCATGATAAATTCTTTTGCTGTTTTCTTAGCAATGCTTGTCAAAAAATATTAGATTTATGTGAACTACACAAGAATTTTTTTTGTGTGTGGCCACAAAACCAGAAGTGTCACAAACCTCTACAGAAGCAGAGTTTTAACAAGGCGTTTATGCAGCAAAGTAGCACACAGCCACTTTTGAGAGAGAAGAACTTATTTCTAATCAGTCAAGGAAGGGAGGCCAAGTGTTTGGCCATATAAATCTAGAAGATTTTCTAATGCTGTTATTAGCTATTTTCTTTCCTGACAAAAGATAATAAAACCATGCACTGTGAAAACAGAATCCCACAAAGAGAACTTTTTTTTTTTTCCACAAACTTCCATGTCTTTTTGGAATAACTGACGTCAAAAAAGACACTATGTGTACAGTAATATGTAAAATAAATTAGAAAAAAAAAAAAAACACAGAACTACAGAATTTAACTGCCTAATGCTTTAAAAAATTATCTTTTTTTATTGTCTCTTCAAATTCACAGTTCTAACTTTAGTCATCTTTGCCCATGGAGAATCAAAATCAAAGCCTCCCTTATTTTCAGTTGTTGCAGCAGTTGATCCATTTTCAGCAAAGAACACAACTCATGATGTTTCAATATGAAGATCTCAAAAACACTACCATATAAGAATGAGGCAAATTCATATAGTGATGACATTACAAAAACAGGTAATTGGACAAAAAAAACCAAACCCAAAATTGAATATCCTGTTCAGCTGTTTCTATCAGGGTGCAACACAGCTCCTCTTACCCAAGCACCTCAACACTCATAATGGAACAGAAATTTCCTTCCTTATGGTTTCTCAAATACATTCTGAGCAGATCAATGCTGCACAGCACTCCAGAGGCTCCCCAGCACTCCAGGTGCACTTCAGCTCCATAAGTGATGGGGAGGAAAAGAGAAGAAATAACAATAAGGGCTTTTTCAGTCTGAAAATATAGGGAAATCTTTTTTAAATTAAAATTTTAATTTAATTACATGCAATATAAAACATCAAGGACCTAATATTTCCCTGCCTTGCAGCCCACATACTTAAAGCATTCAGAAATTCTGCAAAGATCTGGCAGGGAAGAAGAAATTCTTTATTTCTTTCATGAAATGACAGGACAAAAGCAGAGCTGCTCCACAAACAGCAAATTCTGTGGCCACTGGTCCCCTTGAGCACCACTCTGAGCTCCTGACCTGTTCACTTTGGCACAGGGATAGGTTTCCATAGAGACTTTCCATTCCTGTGGTGTAGGTTACAGGGGACAAATTTAATTTGCCCTTATATTTCATGCTACATTTATTTTAGCAGCAAGTTAAAATATGTATCGGTTAAATGTAAGTTTGATAATAAACTAGCTTAGATTACATTTTATTGCTGGATAGGACACACAAAATGATCAACTTCGGAGGCATCTCTTTATCATCCTATTGCAACAAATCAAAATGTTCTTCCACATAAGCCTTCTTTTCTTTTATCCAGTTCAGGAAGTTTTAAATAGGAGTTTTGTGCAAACACATGGTATTGGGGGTTCAATAAAATAATTGTCCCTACATGGTACTGGTGGTAAGGGCCTCAAACCTGCATGTTAAAAATGAGAGCTGTGGCTTAGCATCACTTTGACATTTACACTTCAGGCATTAATCCATAAACCAGGAGAAGTGTCCATGTGATTTATTCACTCTCTACAAGTGCTGATATCCAGGAGGTGGCTCTTTCCCTTCCACTGTCCATCCTCTTTCACTTCCTGCCCAGAACTCACTCTGAGAAAAGAAACTCAATTTGATCAAACACAAACTGTGAGGCTCTTTTCTGACAGAGCTGCCTCTTGCTTTTCAGTAAACCCCAGTGCATTTTCAGGAGTGTTTTAAGGAAGGAAATAGAGGCCAAATTCTGTGCTGGAACACGCTCATACCAACCCTGGCCAGGGCTGCTCCTGGGGCAGAGCTGAGGGCAGAATTTGGCCTGAACTGTGAATTTAGAGCAGGAAGCCAACATCAACTCAACACAGCCCACACAGATCTTTGGACAGCAAAAAATGTTTGCTTGGAGAGGGAATTCTATCACCAGCTCTAAGGGTAATTCCAGCTTCTTCAGCAAAGGACAAGAGAGAAAGCAAAGAGGTGATGAGGCTGCAGGGCCTCCTCTGGGCTTCCATCAAAAGCAAACAGATGTGATCATTAGGTTGCAGTCACTCCTGTAGATGCAGATTGATTTCTTGCCAGAATAACATTTCTGAGTTGATGTTAAAAGTGCATGGAAATCATTACATGAAATTTAAATTTAGACACTTCCAACTTATGGCAAAAGTAAACCCAGTGAAGCCATTGTAGGCACTGGGGTTTGCTGGGTGAAGACACCACCAATGCAGGGCTACTGCCCCAAATACCCCTGGGAAAATATCCCAGTGACAAGAATTCAAGGGTTTATATAAAAATTAGACATGCAGAAGACTTTGGGGCTCTTAGAAATATTCCTTGTAATTCTCAACAGCAATACTTCAAATACAAAATCCAGTTCTGGAAAGTCACTATCTTTGGGGGAGGAGAGAGAAATCAAAGAGCACTTCAAGCATCAGTGCCTTACACAGTAAGAATTGTCTTATTACTTCTAACTGGCTTCTAAGGGTGACAAGTTGAGCTTTTATAAATATAATTTATATCTCAGCAGCAGAACTGATGTTTTACTCCCAGCCATTAAAAGGGGGTAACACATCTGCTAAAACTCCAACACAATGGCTGGCTTTGCACTGCAACAGGAAATGTAACCCAATAGTCTCAGAACTTCCCCAAAGCCCAGCCATTCCTTAATGTGAAAGGATTTGAAAATACAGCTCACTGAAACATCTGTTAAGCTCTTGCTACTCTAACACATGATATTCTTTCTGCTGTGGTACCTGCCAACAAAAATATTTGGGTCTATGTAAGACTATCACAAGTGTGTGATAATAGCACTCTGCTTATAATTTTACATGCCCTTGTACACTGGAAATCACCTGGGGGGGAAACTGGATACCACACTCAGTGTAAGCTTGAAAAAAAATATAGTTAATTTTAGCCTTGTATGTAAATAATGACAAATCAGATGAGTTTTATTTAAAACAAAACACACAAAAAAACCACCTCAGTCAAACTTTTCTCAAGTCAGTTTTTAAAGAGAGGGGAAGAGAATAATACAGGTAGAAAGAAGCCTTAATCAAACCAACTAAATATATGCATGGCCTATACATTTATTTTCAGAGCTTCTCTTCCAATTGTTTTTTACAGAGGCCACTCATTTTAATTGATATTTAATTATGATCTAAGCATTTCCAACTTACTGAGTAACTAGTGGTAAGTGAAAAAAAAGTCTTTTGACACTACTAAAGCTACAGTTACTTCACTAATAAAATGGTAATTTATTGTCAACTATTTCTTTCTACAAAATACTTCTTCTAAATTTCTGTGTAGAAATCGTTGCGGATTTTAGATTTCAAAAAGAGGTGGGTGGGAAAGAAAGGAATAGTCTTCAGTTTCCATTGCTCTACTTCAAACAACTTCCTGGACGTCACCACAATACAAAAAGGCCTCAGAATCAGGTATGTGCAGCTGCAGTTTCTGTGTGTGTGTATACAGATATAAATACAGATATATGCATGTATCTATGCAGACTCCAGGAACCTAATAGATCAGGACAGAGCAAAAGGTTTCAAACTGGCTCCAGGAAGGATTGGCCTCTCCCCACACCAAAATTCTGCAGCAGAAAAAGCTACAACCTCAGAGACTAAAACAGGTCCAGGCATTTCTGTGTGGCTCCTTGACTGGGCTGCCAAAGCTCCCTCTCTGCACACAACCTTGTCTCCAATCTCAATTCCAGTGACTGGCCCAGCTCAGCTGGAACTACTTAAAATGCTGCTGCATCATGCTGCATTGTGCAATGCAGACTCCTTGGGAAACAGCAGCTCACCACCTTGGGATGCAGCTGTAAAGCTTTGAGATCACTCCCAACATTCTGACCAAAACACTCAGAAAAACCCCAGGGTGAGCTGCCACAGAAACACGGAAAGGAAGCCCAGAAAAAGATCCCCAACCAGGTTTATTCCAGGCTGGTAACAGCACAATGCCTGAAAAAGAAGCAGCAGCAGCAAATTATTTGCTCCCTACAAGCCTTAAAATAGAAGCTCTTGCACTGATGATGTTGAGAATTTCAGCTCAGCTTGTTTGCATGCCCAGGAAGGGGCACTTTTCTAGTTTTACTGGATATTGAAACATTTGTAGAGTTCAGGGGAACATAATTCATATCAGAATGAGATTTGTAAAAGTGATGCTTAACCTCAGCCCATCCCCTCCATCATGACATTCAAATAACCTCAGTGAAATACAAACATGAAGGACTTAACAGAAGGGATTTGGGTTGGACTAGAGCTCACTGTTATTCAGGGCTGATATCTTTGTCCTGAACTTTGTATTCTCTTATACCCATTAGTAGACACTATTTAAAAATCTATCAATTCTTTTAAAGAATTCAAGATTAACATCAGTGTTTTATTTTGTTACTTAGAGGGTAAGATTCCCTGAGCAACAAACACAAAATATTCCCTTTGTGAAAACATATCAGAGTAAATAAAACAATTCATAAATGTCCACAGACTGAATCCTTTTCACAGGATTTTGATAACATTCACTTACACATTCTCAGGAGAACTTCAAGAATTTGTTTTATAAACAACCCCTAACACAGCAGAGACATGGTTTTATAGGTCCTGGTCAAAAAAACACGCTGTTGAAAGATATTATTACTTGTCCCAAGGTGTCAGAGCACTCGCATATCAATCTTGTGGACATAAAAAGGCTTTGCATATGTACAGGCTGCAAAATGCAGGCAGAGCTTGGAGGTGTGAGGGCTCTCCTGACTGACACGTGGTCAGGGGTGTTTGTATGTTTGCTCCAGAGCTCTTACTGAAAATCCAATATTTTTTCTTTTATGGACGTGTAATCAGATTTTTAAACATCCTGTCTTTTCTACACACATTATCCAAGGATAAATTAAGACTTTGCAGGGTATGGATATTTTCATTTCCCTCATTCATAGAAGCAAACATTCAAGGGAGACTCCTTCTCCCTGCTCGTCTTTCTGGGAAAGCCCTTCTTTGTGAGTGAAAAAGGAATGAGAAACAGTCTATCAGGTTAAAGGAAGCCAGTTCTCAATGAAATAAATGCCATTCTCTGCCTAAAAAATACTTTGGACTCCTTAAAAATAATTGGCTCAGAGGATAAGACTAACCCCTCCAAGTGCTGGAGATGTTGCAGATTCTTACATAATAAAGACTCATAACCTTGGTGATGGAAGAACTGCAAAGCCTCTCATTATGCCATGGTTCCAGTCCAAAATCCAATGGAGGCAAATGGAAAACACCCATTGTCTTCAGCACTTTGTACGAATCAAGAAAATTGTTGGGTTGTTGCTTTTTTTTAAATATGAATGAAGGTGCTTTTACCACTGAAAGCACTTTCCCTCAGCCATTAATAATGTCTGTAGTATCTTTTCTAACTAGGGCATCTGTTTACATAAAAAATGCAGTCAACATATTCCACTTAAAAGCCAAAGCAATTTTTTTGATGTTTTACGTACCTTAGCACAGAAATAACTCTAAACCATCCCACACCTGAGACACAGAATGTACTTAATCACAGTGAAAATCATATATTCAAACAAGGTCATGCACTCCATCTTAGAAGGCTCCTTAACAGAAGATTGACAAAGTAAATCTTAAGTGGTTGAAGAATCCTCTTCTAAAGCCCTGTCTTGGCATGATTTTCGCCATTAAAATCAGGGTCATGGTTATAAAAGCAAAGAGTGCTTTATGTACATCTGGATTTTTACAACGATTTGAAAAAATGAAGATGCACAAAACAATTTCAGGCGTTTTTACAACATGCCTGCCCCGATTTGAAAAAATGAAGATGCACAAAACAATTTCAGGCACTCACTCACCATGGACTTGGTGAAAGGTCGAGCCAGGGTGAAGAGCAGGGTGTACAGCCACCAGTGCCTGTGGATGGAGGAATAAATCATATTTCCAGGATGGACGGCGTTGGACGTCACCCCGCGGGGAGAGAGGCGCCGGTTCAGCTCGTTGGAAAACAGGATATTGCAAAGCTTGGAGCGGTTGTAGGCCAACATAGCCCAATATTCCTTCTTAGGTGGAGAGAGCAGGCTGAAATCAAGCTTTCCAGAGGAGTCATTAATTTCTGTAAATCTGAAAAACAGTAAATATGCCTTAGATACTCCAGAGTTAATTTCGCTCTCATTAAGAACAACATAAAATGTAGAGAACAGAGAAGATGCAGGCCAGAGTCAACATAAAACAACAGCTTATTTAGCAGCTCAAAGCATCTACTGGAAATTGCCTGAGACCCAAGGAACAATCCCATATAATGTGGAAGTAAAATTATTGGATAATTAGAAAGAAACAATAAACAAAACCAACTCAGAAAACACTTTGATGGTTTAAAGACATTGCTATGTAACTTACAAATCACTTTATTTTAAATTTTTAAAAAACAAAGATTTTGCCATGGAACCATTATACATGATCAGTTTGGAGGAAATAATGCAGGATAAAATAACTCTGCATTAAAAGCAGAGCAAACCAGCATCTCTTCTTTTCCCCTGATCATTTCATCCAGTACTCACACGCAGCACACTTGCATTTAAGTGTTCAAGTAACTATGGATGAGTCTCACTGCCTCTTAAGCTTTTTTTTAGATTAAAAATTGATGAATATAAAGGGGTTATAACCTTGGTAACTTGCCATCAATAGTCTTATATGTTTAAAAGATAAATGTAAACAAAGCCAAAATGAGTTCTGGCAGAGTATAATGTTTTTAAGTATACCCATGGCATGGCTGAACACAAATCAAAGTAACTAGTTGACGTTTTTTAATTGGGTCTGACAGAGTCATTAAACACCAGCTGTTTGTTATTAAAAAAAAAAAAAGAAAGAAACAAAGTAGGGAATGTTCTAAAGACATTTAGATGAAGAAAAGGAAATTTCCATAAAGCATTTCTCCTCCCAGTTCTTACAATTTCATTTTTTAATTTACTGGTATATCTTAATATTAGAAAATAATATTACATTTAGTTACAGATTTATGTTTCATTCAGAGGAGCTACTAAAAATAAAAAGGATTTAGCAAGCTCTTTTTAATACTCAGTTTTCAGAATCAGCTGGGGAGAACAGGGATAAACATAATTATAGTACACACTAGAAAAATGTTTTAAAATATCTTTACTAATTTTGTATCTCATGCCCAGAAATGAAGAGATCAGCTGGAATTTCTACATTTATTCTGTGAGTGGAATTATAATACACTCAGAAAAAAGCCATACAGTATTTGAACTCAAGAGGAATCCAGGATGTTCTGTGTCTTGCAGAATTAGCCTTTCCATTTCAACAACAAAATTTCTCTTTCATAATTTTCAGTTAGATAAAATACATTTCTGAAATTACCAGGACTATTCTGGGAGGAATTTCCTATATTCATTCCGCAAGTAATCACTTATGACACCAAAAATAATCTATAAATAGAACTCTTTGTGTGTTACTGTGTAAAGGAAACACGGTGGCATATTTTGAGTCCAATCCTGCAAGTGTGCTTATGTGAGTCAATCTCATTGAATTCAGGGGAATAAGGGCTGTACAACCAAATTAACAACACAGAAATAAAGACAGAATGAAAGTCAACCTGCTTATTATTCTGATTTTAATATCATGTGCTTAAAGTACCCAAAAGCTTAATTTAAACAGAATTCATTTGTGCTGATTCCAGAGAAGTACCTAGAAATGAACAGGGAACCAAAGAGGCAAATAAATATTTTGCCTTGGAGCAGAGCAGGATAGCATTTTCTGCTAACATGGGACTTTATTTTTCCCCTAACAGGGGGTCTTGACTCCAGCAAAAAGATCCAGTCAAGGTTTATGGAAGTAATTAGATACCAACACTTCTGTTTTACGACATGGTTTAAGGCTCAGGGTTCTCAAGTAGGTCAGAAAGAACGACTACCTAATAATACCTAACTAACTCCTTACATAAACTTCTTGCCATTAAACAGACTGGGGGTGGGGAAAGCACAGTTATTCACAATGATCAGTCTAAGTGATAAGATAAGCAAGACATTATTTGGACTCCTTAGAAGAAGGAAAATTTACTAGTTGTGTTAATTATTTTATTCAAACGTAGAATTTCCTTATGGGCTTCTCTAAACCTTGGCTGATCTCTCTGCCTTAGCAATGAGCACTTTCAAAACGTTTTCAAAAACCCAGATAAAGATGTCCAGAGATGTAAGCCCTGGTTACACACAGCATTTAATGCAGTGAAAAACAAAGATGTCATTTAATATACTATCAGAGATACAAACTTACAAGGGGGAACAAGCAGCTGACAATTCAACCTAATCTCCCATTAAATAACAGCTCATTTATACATATCCCATTGTGCCCTCCACATCTGGCAAGTGATTGGAGTTGGCAGATTTATTTCTAGAGCTATCTCTCCTGCCCTGCAGTAGCTGCCCTCACTCCTAACAGGACTCTGCTACTTGCTTTCACAAACCTGGTGTGATTTGCAAAGATAAGGATGTCCAGATTTTGTTACCACCTAATTACTAGACATTTCATGTCTTTTAACAGTGGGGAGGATTATTACTGGCATTTTCTATTGCTTCCTTTCATTTCAGCCATCATAAATTTAAAATGGTAAAAGTAAATCTATCTGCAGTGTGTCATTTATACCATAAGCCCCTGTGTTTGGAAGTGATAAAGGTTTCAGCCCGACCCCTGGCTGGTCTCTCTCTACCAGGTCCCTGGGGTTACATTTTATGGAAACATGATTAAAAAAAATAAGCTTCATTCTGGGTCACTAAAACATTTCAGAAATACGGAGACAGGGAAAAAAAAAAAAAAAAAAAAAAAAAAAAAAAAGGCGCTCACACACATTCTTCCTCTTAGTTTGTTAGAGCTACTACACAGGACCAAAAGTGAAACAGAAATCAACAGTAATGTTTAAAGCTGGATGTTACAGGCTTAATCCTATAGTCCTTGAACTAAATCAGCAAGGAGTAAGTGATTTGTGCCCAGTAAAATTCAGAACTGGGGCATTCATTTTGCACAAGAAACTTTATTCAAATTAAAACCATCTTTTCATTTATTAACATAAAAACACAAACACATCTGAAATAAGGCAAACCTCATCAACATCTTTTGCCAGCTGCACTTTTCCTGGCAGTAGAAAAAATGAGCATCTAACATTTTAATTAAAAAATTCACCAAAAGAGGCATAGCCAGATTTGTAATATGTATTAACTACACTACTTCCCATTTTACAATTATTCAGCTTATGTCTGCATTGAATTCCCTAATTTCTCATTATAAAACAACTGGATTTCATCTAGCAGTTTTTAATTGCATTGTTTCTCCTGCTAAAATATCTGCACATTCTTCTTGCAAAGATGTTGAAGTTGTTGAATGACAAATCAATATAGGTCATGCCATTCAGATTTAATCAATTATTATTCCATCTCCTCACAAAATCAATGAGTGGTCTGAAACGCAGCAAAAATCTGCATTCGCACAAAGAATGATCAAAAAAATATCTACATACGGTTACAAAACTAGAACATGTTTTATCCAGCAACAGAGCCAAATCCAGAAACATCCACAGGAATTAGTAATGCTTCTATTTTTAAAAGGATTACTCAAAAGGCTTGAGAGCAAGTACCTTCATTTCTAAAAACTTTTGTGGTTCTGCCCAAACAGTTTCATGCTCTGAGGATTAAAGATTCCAGCAAAACCAAAGTTAACATTGACCAACCTGTGGGACTCAGAGGACACCACCACAACCCTGGCAGGAGATGACTGGCACAAAACATCTTCCAGGAGCTGCACAAGGTAGAAATGTCCCAGGTGGTTCACCTGGAACGTGGACTCCAGGCCATCCTCTGTCAGGGACCAGGGAACACCAAACACGGCAGCATTGCAGATCAGGATGTGAAGGGGCCTGAAAGAATCAAAAGTGAAGAAAGAAATCTCAATTAAATATATAGAATTACAGCTCTGTGTGAATGGGTTGCAGGTATGCCTCGGGTGCAGGTGTGAGGGATTTGGCTGGCTGGTTTCTGTGGGAAGGACCTGATTGCATTTGATGCCAGCAGACCCACTCAGGGTCCAGCTGAGCCCCACATTTCCCCTGGGAGAAAGGCAAATCAATATAATACTATCTTTATTATAATAATAAAATATAATAAATTTATAATAATAAAATAGAATAATAAAATAGAATAAATGTAAAAAGCACACAAAAATAAATGCCACACAGCACTACCACTGCTCTCCCCATTGTCATTTGGGAAACTCCATCTGGAGAATTTAGAAAATAAACTTTTCCTGGGGGAGGAGCAACTCCTACCACTTTCTTGTATGGAGTATGTGACACCTGGACACTTGGTAAGGCACAGTTGATTAAGAAATAAAGACACAATGCAAAAGGGCACATTTCATACTTCTGCAGCCAATGAAGTATGCCATTAAAAAATGCAAGACTGAAATGGAAAAATAAAAACATTCTCCAGAAGCTGTATTCTTTGGTGGAAAATCTGTACACAATACATATAAGACCCTTGAGACAGAATTCTTCCTCACTGAACTCACCTAACCCAGTTTAAACAGAAATGCCATGATAAAGGAGGTTGAAAGGAAAGGGAAAGATTCTACAACCTAAGCTAGAAAACAACCTAGGCTGGCACATACCTCTCTCATTCAAAAAACAGGTCCAGAAACTTCAAATTCCTTGAGGTCTCCAGTGTAATCTCAGGATACTGCACCTTGCAGCCTTCCCAACCTCCACAGCAAGACCAAGGACAAACGGCCTTCCTGTTCTTTCTTGTCTTTTTCCAAACCCTTACGAAACACAGCAAAGTCTCTGGTCCTCGGACCTCAGATGGATCTGCATTTGCTAGATTGCATCATCTCTGAGCAAACCTTGGCACTGACAGCCTGTTCTTGTCCTTGAGTCACAGCCTGACGCAGCAGAGCTCAGCAAGCTCTACCTGAGCTGAGAACCTCAGGTTTGAGAGCCTGCATCTGGCATCCCTTGCCCTGGTATATTTAATTTGGAAAAGTCACACAAAATAATGACAGCCAAAAATTCCTGCACGAACACTTGTGATGTCCCAACACCAGAATATTAAGATCTGTCACATTTGTTTAGCCTATTCCATCCTATTATGTCTTTACTGCAATCCCATGAGACAAAACCAACACCCAACATAAACTCTAATTCTGAAGGTAATAAATGAAGCACAGTTAGGAAAACTAATTGCTTGCTCTCTGTCCTTCTCAAGTGCCAGCACACAGCCCTACACACATAGGATGGCAGGAGACACAAAGAACCTTTCCCCACATGACTGAAGGACATGTATACTGCAACTCTGAGCATCTGCAGAAGGAATTCTGGAAAATAATGTGAGACACGAAGCCCCACATTGTCAAACAAACATAAGTACAGTAATTTCACGACTATAAAGCACACCGGACTGTAAGGCGCACTTTTTTTTTTTTGCAGTGAGGATCCGAGCGTAACAAAGTAACGAATTAGTAACAGAATCGCACGATCACGGGGTTTACTGGCAGGTGCTCAATTTGTAAGCATTTTTCACAAATCGGTGTAGCCTTTAAACACAGCCCCAGGCGCCCTCCCCATGCTGCGGGCCCCAGCACTCCCGCTCGCCCCTCGCAGTACGTGGCTCAGCTTGCACTTCCGGGTTGGCAAAATTCTGAACTTTGTCCATATATAAGGCGCACCAGATTATAAGGTGCACTTCCGGGTTTCGATCAAAATTTAGTCAAAAGGGTTCACCTTATAGTCGTAAAATTACTCTAATTATATTCCTTCAGGCATGTTTGAAAGCATCAGATTTTGATAGCTCAGTTTTCAAAAAAATGTTTCCGGGGGAATCTAACACATCTTAGATGAATACTGAAAGAGATGCATAAGGATGGACTTAAAGAGTAGGTTGTATTTTTTTATTACAATAAATTTTGCCTTCCAGCCCATTGGGAAATTACCAATGTACTGTGCTTCAACAAGAAGTTAACATATATTATCTGTTCCCTTGCCAACTTGGAAATTTTTAACCAAAAGCTCCAGAAGCAGAGTGAAACATCTGCGCACTTAGAGAGGCTCAGTGTCTGAAGTGCTGGATTTCTGATTTACCTTTTGGGCAGTGACACCCATACACAGAATATTTGTGCATGCATACTACACCCACAAAAGAAACTGAAGATAAACAGGGACTGTCCTTACAAAGGCCAAGTTCCTTCTGTTCAAACCAAATGGCAAAAAAAAGGCAGCTCTTTGATCTTTGCAGCCTCACTCAACAGAGCACAAGCAGGATATTCACTGAGCTGTGCGGACCATATTCTTTAGAAGGTAACAGATCTTTTGAGGCACTTTTAATCAAAATGATTTAAACCAGAGTTCATTTTGCTTGTTTGGAGATGCATCTGCCAAGAGGAAAACAAAGCTGCTTGAAGCTTGACAGGGCATGGAACTCTGGATGATTCATCACCTCTTATGAGACTTTATGAAAAGCTCTAGCAAGAATTAATTTACAGATTTGTACATCTGCTGGGGAAAGAAAGGAACAAGTTTCTCCAACACAGATGCAGTTTCTGGTATAAGAGCCTCCTGTATGAGAACTGCAGCACATGAATGCAGCAGCTATACAAAAAATGCCATTCCTCCAAAACAAATATGACACTTTTAAAAGGACATAATTCTATCTGATAATTGTAATGTGCACTAGGAAGTAACAAATCACAGAAAGAAAGGATTCACATATTCCACCTATCCAAACTGTAGCATCCTTCATTATTAGTAATTACACAACAACTACCAGAAGGGAAATACACTCTGTACCTAAATCTGTTAGCTCAGTTAATTAAAAAGAAGACTCTAGAATTAGAAAATGATAAAATTTAGTCAATTTTAATTTTTAGGTCATTTAATTAGAATTTTAAAAAGAAATAAAATTATGCTTCAGTCCATTTTATGAGATTTGTATTTTTCAAAGCATGTTTCTCATTTTTTCTAAGCAAAAGTAATTCAGATTTAAGACACTGAAAATTAACATTATTTACAACATTTTATAATAAAAATTTTGTGAAGAAATAAAATAATAAATACAGAAACATTTTAAACCATTATCATACTGAAAAGTTAGTATCAGATTCCCTTTTAGAATTATTTTAATTGCACTAGTGGTTTTAAATGCTAAATAAAAAAGGATATTTTCCTAGATAACTCCACAGAAAAGAAACCTAAAGGGTTGTATGAATAGACACTGATGTTGTGCTTCATTCCAGCATTTCATTTCTCAGAAAAAAGCCACCTCTCAGATTTGGATCCACGTCCATTAAGCGATCGGTGTCTCTCGTCAGACTGCTAACAAAGGTCCAATTACTGAAAATTGTCATCTAAGTTTTTGTGACCCGGCCATTTGCACACCAGGAAATGAATGAGATTACCTGGGTAACAGCCACGGTGCAGTTATGAATTCCAGCCACAGATGACAGATTTTAATCTCAATGGTGCAGAGCTCTGTGTCACTGAACGTATCATTATGCAGGGACAAAATTTTTAAGATACGTGACAATTCACACCACACATCTGGCACTGCAGCTTTGCTTTATGACAGGAGTATTTTCAAGTGATAGCAGAACTGTGACCTTGATTTCACAAGTTCATTAAAAACATTGCTGTGATCTGCATGAGGCTTCCTCCTGAGCCCAAAAAAAAATCCCCCCTCGCTTTAAAATAGTTTGTAATTCTACATCAAAGGCACAGCTAAGGCCAACAAAGGATGTCAGCAGCAAAGGAAATTTTCCATAGTGTTTACTCCTGGAATCAACATGACCAAGTGCTCCCTCTAACCATGACACTCATTAGATATTTTTAGAAACGCTACAGCTAAGACCCTGCAATGTGTTACGAAAAATTTGCCTCTATGAATCCTTAAAATGTCTTCAGGCAGTGACTTACATCCCACCAAGGGAGCCAGGGTGGGCTACCAGGGCTATTTAGGTGGGCACTAGGACCTGAACATGATCTGTTGTATTTGCAGTCACTGATTCTTGAGACTCGGGAAAACACTGCTCCAACTGCAGGGTACACAGCAATCTCAGAAAACCCTCAGCATGCTCAGTATACCTAAAATTCAGTGAAAGTTTAAAAGCATGCAGAATTAGCCACGACAATCTTGAATGTGAATACCTGAGCTGAAATGTGGCTAATATTCTGTGCACTTCACAAAGCCTGTGCTACTTTACCAAGCTTTGCACTGGGGAAGTCATTCAGATCTCACATGCTGTGCACAATTCACCATTAGAAGCAACTAAGCTATCCAACTCCTCTGCACTATTTGAAAATACAGTAAGTGAATGCATTAGAGAGATACAGAAATTAAATTGTTGCTATAAATCAGTTAGTTATGAAATTTAATAATCAATTTGTTAGCACCTGATGTAAAACTGTGATCTGTCAGCAGCCTCCCAAGCTGGCTGTGTGCAGCAGCAGATATTTCCAAGGGAATTAATTACTGATGATTTGCAAAGGTAAGAATAATATTTTTCAACAAATGTAGCCTGTGCACTAGGAGGTTAAACAAACACCACCAAAATGTCAACAGAGTTCTTGGCTTTGGTGTTCTCCCATTTCAAACGTAATGAAATAGTTAACCAGAGAGTATGCAAAGGGAATACTTTCAAATCTTCCCATGAAGCAGAATGTCACACCATCTGGGGCACTTCTCAAGTGATTTGAAAAGTTCACACTGTTTGGAATTACACAGAAATTCAACAGAAAAGGCCTCACCATATCCCCAAAGTCCCATAAGCAACTGTAGACCTCTGTCACGGCCAGTAAAGGAGGCAGAGCTGTGACTTCTCTTCCACAAAGAAGCAAAGTCACAGCCCACCAAACTTTTCCACCCCATAACCCTGAACACCCAGGCTGCTTTCTCTGAAAGTTAGAAAGTTGTGCTCCTTCCCATGAGGAAATGCCTAGATACACAAAGGGAATATCCAACAGGCAAGAGAAGCTTATGGCTCTCCAGAAAATGGGGGAATTAAATGACCAGAAATCCCCCTCACTTTTACAAGCAGTACTGACAGGAAACTGAGCAACAAGAGAATCACTAAGTCAGGGTTCAGACAGCAGCAGGAAAACTCAGAGCCATTATAATCTAATGCTGACACAAAAATATTTAAATGTTTACTTGTTCAATGTAAAAGAAAAACAAAAAATGCACAGCTTAACTGAATGAATTTTGGAAACAAATGCCTAATGTCCAACTTCCCTTTTTCTGAAAATACTGGCTAAAAGGTCAGCAAAAATACCCTTATTGCCAACTGCCAGCTGACAGAAATGTGGATCCTTGTCAGACAGGCTTCATTTTAAGGCAAGCCTCTAACACAGGACTTAGAGCCCTGATGGATGACCTCCTGCTAGAAGCAAGGAAAATTCTCTGCAATTCATCCTCCTGGATTTCTTTGCAGTATTTGACACTGTTGATCAGCAAATACTTTTGCCCCACTTCCAAGAGATTAATGGGGGTGGACTGAAACTGTTCTGATTCTTCCTTCATGGCACATCCATGGGAATTACTCCGAGCAGCTGCCCCTGTGCCTTCCCAATACATCATCTGCATAGTGCCATGCAGGTCAACCATCCCTCAATCATTACTCATTACCTCTCTGGACTCTTCAGTGTACAATTTCATAAACGTTTGGAGAAGGAACAGAGGCGTCAGCTGATTTGGAACTAAACAGAAAACATCCATTAGTCATGGTTTTCCCTTTATTATTTTTTTCTTACAAATACGGTGAGGGGGCCGCTACCAAAATAACCCCACATCATGCTGCACCTTCAGAAATTAAAAAGAGACAGCAACAAGGAAAATATCCAGAATCTGGTGATTGTCATTTAGCAGCACACCTAAGGACATTTCCTGCCTCAACGTGGTGCTTCTTTTTCAAACTCTGGCAGCAAATCATTATTTACACACATTCACATGCAGTAACAAACAAGGGTGAGCCAGACCTAAAGAAATATTAATTTTTTAATTAATCATGGAATGATTTGTTTCTGCAGGTACTTCTAAATATACAAATTTTGTTTGCACACAGTAAGAATTTACTAGAAAAAGAAAGCTACAACACAAAACAAAATTAAAAAGGGGGGGAATAATTATTACCTTTTTATTACATATATGTAATATTTTCAATTGAATACAGCTGAACCCTTGGAAAATACTTTTGGGACCATGGTTGATCATTCAAACAATAAAACCCCTCATGGATTTTGAGCATTTCACTTGCCAGTGACACTTCACTGTTTTGCCCAGAGATTATAGAGCTGTAGCAGAATTGAGAAAGCCCCTATAGCAGCTGTGTGCTGCCATTCAGACCTGAAAGATTCCATGCTGTGATGGAAATTAATGGACTTTGACATCCTCTGGGATTTTGGGGAACAGCTAATAAAGAAATACAACCTCTTCAGTCTATTACACCAATTTTTGGATTCTAAGATCCATGGGCAGTCTCAGGCCAGCAGTGAGGTTTCCCCACCCAAGTGCCAGAAGACTCTGCCATCTGTGTTTTAATTATCTCCCCTAGAAAGCATTTAACTAAATAGACTAAATATATTTTAATGTATATGTAATTAAATACTCTGGCCTTATAATTCAGAATTTTGAGAAGGCAACATCAATTAAATGCACAGAGCTTCTCAAAACTCATTAAGCCATAATGCTCAAAATCTTTGGTACATTTGTGACAGGATATGTTTTAATCAGCTATTAATCATATTAATCATTTACTTACTTAGGTGCTCAAATCAGCTTTCACAGCTGGGGAATTTTGAGGAAATTTTTTAGGAAGACAGAGTTCTAAGCCATCTTAGACCCATCCTAGATTTAGGCACAGGCATGGCTGGAAATGAGCATCAGAACAACCAGGGTGCTGGGCAGAAAGTCCCTGCAGGGTTTTCAAGACTCCTCATGAAGGCAGAGTGAGGTGAATGCAAAGTATCCAAAGACAAGTGGCAGGTTTGGAAATTTTGGACAGCACAGTTATAGCCATAAAGCTATGTAACAAATACCAAACAAAATCTTTTTGTTAGTAATGTGTAAAAATATAATTCATAATTCATAATTTCTTTAGATAAAACTGTATGTAAAGTTATGGTGAAGTAATATGGACTTTAAAAAAAATTAAATATTCTGAGGCAAAAGGTATTTGCATGATAGAGCAGAGGAAAGGAAAGGTGATCTGATGAAAACATCAGGATCTCTGACTCCAGGAAAAGGGGAAGGGCTTAAGCATCTGAGATTTTTAATGTTTCATTTATAAAATACTGGAAATAGTTTTTGGATCCACCTGAATTGACACATGCTACCACAAAAGGGTAATTGTGTACGAGAGCTTAAAAACAGAAGAAAGAAGAAAAAGAAAAACTATTTATGCAGAAAACCAATCCCTAGGCTTTAATAAGGCACAGCATCACCACAAAGAGAAAAAAAAGTTTTACCCTAATATTATTATGTACGTTTCAAATGTAGTCAGCCTTTGATCTTATTTAAATTTAAGATATGTGCTGCCTGAAACAGGAACTTCTGAGCTGTGCATGTTTCTTAGTGCAATGTGGGTATTTTTTGATACCTCAAAATGCTCCATGTTGTCCAGAAGTCTTTGCCTTGGTGGCACTGCCAGGATGCCAACTGTACTCTAAGCTGAGAAGACAAATGTAAAATCTCAATTGTCACTAGTTTGAATTCACTTCAAGTAATTCTGTTAATGGCAAAGAGTTAACAGAGTTGTAGAGTGATATAAAATATGTTCAGGTTTGGAAAGACAATAAGCAATGGCAACAATCATCTCTGATAGAGATACATCAAGTACAGAACCATTAAATATATTGGCATAATGGCATCACTGATCATTCATCTGAATCATATATTCAGTTTTTCCAGATCTTTTTAGTTATATTTGTAACAACTTGCTAAGCAGATCCCATTTTTACATATGTATGCATAGCATTTATCACACAGTATCTACAATTTAATTGCCGTTCCATTGGAAATTAAAATAACACACCTTCAGTATGTCAGTTATAATATATGAAAATGCAGAAAAATCATACTCTGGATTGACTTTTCATCAGGCTCCAAAATCTTAATTGCACCTGCAAGGTTTCAGCACACTTCTGCCTGCAGCATGAAAAATGAATGCAGTTCCAGAGTTTGGGGCCTCAGCTAAGGCAGCCAGCTGAAAACCTGCCCCACCCCATTTTGGGTCTGATTAGGAAAATAAACTTCCAAATGGAGAACCATAATTCATAACTGCTGTCTTTTCCATATTTCTACACACATCATTAGTGAATAAACTGTTAGCATATGCCAATTCTTACCACCAAAAAAAAAAAATCCTGTTTTAAAGTACAGGAAAGTAACTGCAGTGAAGATCTACATCTGGAAGTCCTGCATAATTGTGAATTGCTCCTACCAATTCAAAATAATTCTAAGTAGTAGCTATTGGCAAACATTGTTTCATATCTTTGGAGTAATTCAAGATTTTTCAGGATGATTTCAGCTTTTTTCTCCTCGTTGAGAACATTAAATTAAAGTCTTAGTGTTTGGCAGAAGATAACTTTAATTCAAACCAAGTGGCACCATGCACCACTGAAAAGTAGAAATGCACATAAGATTTCATCTGTAACTTTAGTGCTCTCTCCTGCCTGCTGTTTTGATCATGGAAATGTTCTCATGATGAGGACTGGGCAAATGCCATCACATCATGCCTGTAAATATTGACATCAGATCCTGTCTTGGAGGTTTTAGAACTGAAACATCAGTGCTGCCCTCAGTTAAAGAATGCAGGTTTCAGTCAAGTATGGGATGATCAAACTGAGAAATAGAAACCAAGGTGCCACATCCAAACACCAATTCTACAGACCCTGAACTATCCAGCACTGACCCTGACTGAATTTCAATGCTCTGTGCCATACCATCACAGAAGGGCTGTCATTTTGTCCATAAGGGGGATTAATACCAACCATAATTCCTCTCATTGTGCCCACTCAATGAATTGCAGATTCAATTTAGTGTTTCTTAGTTCCAAAACACTAATGTGAAAGATTGGTTGGTCTGCCTCTGCCAGCTGCACAAAAATCAGCTCATGCCAGATCCATCTTAGCCCAGAACATTATTATAAACACATCATTTATTTGACTTTCCATAACAGAGACTTTCAATGAACTGCCTAAGCTGGAAACCAGCAGAGGGGAAAGACTCGATACAAGCAAAAGAAGCAACTTGAACAAATGCAGCCATTTAGGTGCACTGAGTTCTCTTTTCCCTTTCTCATCCCAACGTTAGCACTGTCTGCACGAGGAAGGAAGATGGAATTCACTCACTCCTGGTGGAAATATCCAGTGGGGAATGTATCCCAGAAATACTAAATACTAAAAGACATCTGGCTTTCTCCAAAAAGTTTCGTGCTAGAAATCCTTGAGCACTAATTTTTATTAGGCATCCATTTTAGGTGTTAGTCACACTGTGTTCAGGTCGTGCTACAATAAAAGATGAAACATTAAACAGCAATATTGTTTTAGTCTGCCTTGTCCCAAAGCTGACTTTGGGAGATCCAACTAATTTAAGTTTTTACCTTGTTTTGCCCACAGAATCCTTTTAACTGTGAGGGCAGAAAAAACTGGAGGTCCTGCTCCTAGAGAAAGTGTGAGTGCTGCAGTCACAGAACTGCAGGATCTAAAATAATCAGCAAAACCCTTCTGCCCAAAGCTTTATTTGAAACTGCATGGATGAAAAAGTCTCAGAAAGAGAAACAGCTGTATCAACTCAAGAGTATAGATAACGCAAACAAAAAAATCTTTTTTTTTTCTGAAAGGATGAAGGATTTTCTGGAATATATTTATAGGAACATGGCATAATTTACCAGTGTTTATATATTCAGAGCTCAGATTTTATCTGTGGACAAGTCTGCAATACCTAACAAATCCGTACAGGAATAAAAGATTTCTACCAAATCTCTGAAGTATGATAATTTATAGATGAATCATCTGACTTTTACTTTCAAACAAGGAAGGCTTCTTAGCCTTAGCCTTTAAAGTACTACTCCAATTCATACTAAATATTTCTTTGCACAGTAACTCTTTCCTCCCGTTTATTATTTATGTTTTTCTCAAAGCTCCCTCTGTTGCATCTTTTGTTTTCTGTATGCAACCAGCCCTGTTAAACTCCTGCTGAGCAGTGGATGACATTTCTTCATTCTTCACGTAGTTTCCACAGTCTCTCAGATTCTCAAGCACATTCAAGAAGGCTTTTTTTTTCTCTACAACTTATTTGATTAAGGCAAGAGATTCACAGTTTCAGCAACTTCCCCTCTGCTCTATGCAATACAAACACCCCCAGCTTCCCCAGCTGCAAGAGGTCTTAACACAATAAAATTTAGGGATCCTTTTTGGAGTGGTTCCATTTTAGTTTTCTCACTGAGGAGATCTGTTCTTTGAGACTATATTCCAGTTGCCATCAACCAGGGAAGAGCAGAGTCCCAGGTTGTGATATGACTATGAGCACACCCTTACATCTGCTGACAAAAAATAGCACCTAGAGCCACAAAGTGTGCCAGAAAAGCAGAATTTCAGAAGGCATGCCTATCTATTACCAATTTTACAAATTATTAGGTCATGTATCACCAAGACCAACAGCTTCTGGAAAACACCAGTGTCCCAGAAACCAACAGTGGACTGGAGAAACCAAACAGAATATCACTACTTGCACAGAGAAGTTTAAGATGTTCACCACTGAATACTAAAGGCCTCTTCACGTTAAATGCTGTGAGAAATAAAATACAGGTCTTTATTCAAATGTGTGCACTCACACAAAATTTCTCCTTGATATTTTAGAAGCATTGTAGTTTTTCCCAGAAACCAAGATCTATACAGCTCAGAACTCAAATGATAGTTTTGTTTGGAAAAAGAAAAACAAAAACAAACACTTTATTTGTTTTTCCTACCTGTCTTATTGCTGAGAAATCTGTAAGAGAAAGAAAACCCTCTTCTCTTAATGCATTTCCTATGCTCATTAACAGGAGTGACAGGTCCCTCGTGGGAAAGGGGGGCACTCCAGCACAACATGCTTCTCCTACAGGGATATCAACCCCTTTTCAGAAATTCTGGCTGCCAACTGACAAGACTGGCCCAAGCACAAAGAACAAGGCTCAGTCTGTCACTGGAGCCTGTAAGATTCTTTCCAGTTGCTCATAAAGCCACTGGTGCAAAGGAATCCCCCAGGTAACAAAAACCTCTGGACGCTGCAGAAAAACAAACTAAGGAAGAGACAGACAAAGGTCATTAGGCTCATTAGAGCTGGAAAACACCTCAGCCCACCACTGCAGCAGCGAGATGCCTCTGCCACATACAGTGATTTCACAACTATAAGGTGCACCGGCCTATAAGGCACTTCTGGGTTGGCCACAAATTTAAGAACTTTGTCTATATATAAGGTGCACCACACTACAGGGCGCACTTTTTTTTTGCAGTGAGGATCCACATGCAACAAAGTAATGAATTAGTAACGGAATCGCGCCATCGCAGGGTTTACTGGCAGGTGCTCAATTTGCAAACATTTTTCACGGATCAGAGCAGCCTTTAAATGCAGCCCCAGGCGCCCTCCCCGTGCTGTGGGCCCCGGGACTCCCATCCCCCTAGCACCAGCTGCTGCAGCGCAGCTCGCAGCTCACACTTCTGGGTTCGCAAATTTCCGAACTTTGTCCATATATAAGGCACACCAGATTATAAGGCGCGCTTCCGGGTTTCAATCAAAATTTTAGTCTAAAGGGTGCACATTATAGTCACAAAATTACTGTAATTGCTTTTCCAAACTTATCCAGATACAGCTAAATCACAAAAAAATCAGAGGCCAGAAGGAGCTGGTAGGTGTACCAGTGACTCTTCTGTACTTGTGTCAGATAAAAGATCCAGTGCTACAGGCAGTGTGTGGGGTCTGGTTTCCATCCAGCCCCAGACTTTAAACAGAATGTAACTGGAAATTCATTTTGGTCAAAACCCCACAGGTCTCACAACAGAACTTCCACATAATGCCTGGATGAGTCCTGCCAGACACAGGCCCATCTGAGTACATATTTAAGGCAGAAAGGCCTGAAGGCAAGGCAGAGGCTTTAGATACTGTCGATTACTCAATGTTTTTCCAAATAAAATGAGAGTGAAACATTAGTAAAGCCTGTCCATCACTGACAGTGTCACTTAACAGACCTACACTGCATGGGGTATGCCAACAAAAACAAAACAGATTTTACTGATTTTAGATCTCATTTCCTAAGTTCTCTGGCAAAATTTGATTTAAACCTGTTCACTTCCAAGAATTTATAAACATGCATACTAATGGACTAGCTAGGTCAACCATGCTATGAGCTACAACACACAAATCAGGTTAAGAGCTGCATTTGGGAGGGTGGTTTTACCTTTCCACTGCACCATACATTTAAAGAAATGTGGCATATAAAAAGCATGAAGATTCTAAATTAAAACACTTACTGCTCTCACACCACAAAACCAAGTTAGTGCTAAAGCAGCAATACTGCAAGGATTTGTCTTTCAAGAAATTTTAATATATGAAGATGACATGATAAGAAAATATTGATATTAAGGATTTTGGCAATAAAAATCTTCTGTTAGAAGTCAGTTTTGACAATTCTTTGAATCTAAAAGGCCTATAAGTGCTAAAATGTCATCTGTTGATACATGTGAGATTTAGCTTTGGCAGTAAAAGTGAAAAAATATTCTTTGTTATATATTTTCTCTACGACAGTGTATTTTCAAAGCTAAGAGGTCATATTCTCTCGAGAAGAACAGTAAGATGTATATCAGTTACAGAAATATTTGCAGAAAACAGCTAAGTTTGAATACTCACAACAATCAATGGGACAAACTGTAGTTAAAAGCACAAATTGTGGAATTTATTGTCAAGACTTGGAACTTAAAAGCTTTCAAATAATTCCTTCAATTCAGACATTCATTGCTCTGTTCAAGCTAAATTAAACAAACCACTTGGGGTCTAACCTGGTTATCTCCACATAAATTTGTCTATTGTTAAGTGATGTCCTAATCACAACCTCTCCCCCTTTCCTTATTCTTTTTTTTATTATGGTCTGTTCCACATACAGGTCTGGAAAATGGAGCTGTCTGGCTCATAGGGCTATATTTTTTAAAACTTTACAAATGAAAAGGAGAGAAGGTTATAAAACAAAGTAATACAAGCAGTGCACTAATTGTTAATCCCTGATCTCTTCCAAGCTGTTAAAAGTTGCCTGAGCTGTTTTTATGCAATTTACCTTTGGTCTTTTTCAAGGGTGAAAAAAAAGCCCTTTAAATATGGGGCTACACATCAAATAATATGAGATCTGTATTTATTTTTTTTTGTATGAAAAAATTATCTTTAATTTACAAAATTCCTGTGAAAGATTATTCACTAACTGCAGTTGATGATCCATCCAACTGTGGTGATTCTGTGCTCAGCTGATAAAGACATTCAAATAACAAGAAATTATGACATCTAATTTTCTGAGTACTTACAGATTCTTGGATTTGAATGCTTCAGCAAAGTGCTGCACACTCTGAAGAGAAGCAAGGTCTAAGGTCATTGCCTCTACCTTGGCTTTATGCTGGAACAAGAGAGAATAAAAAAAAAAATATAAATAACAGCAAGTTCAGTTCACAGTATCACATTACAGTAAATGTGTTGTGAAACTTGTCTGATTCCCTTGTTTAACATTATAACCCCAGAGCGAATACAAATCATCAGAAGGGATGGATGAGCACAACATTTAGTGCCAAAAGTAGCATCTGTGATTTGGTGATCCTGCTAAAAACATACACTCTGTAATGCACAGCTTTTTATAATGCAGTGAATCCACTCAAGGCAGTGTTAAGGTTAACAGATATCTTTTTGCTCTGATTTTCATAGTGAAACTTATGTAACTCCTGAAATAAAAAGTAGAGTAAGTGTTATTCTCAATATATGCTATTTTTAGGCACCATAATAATAGGAAAAAAACCCAGTAAATATAAAAAACAGTTAACTTGAGATAGGCACATATTAATTTTTTAAAAATCTATTTTTCATACTAGGTGATATAAAAACCAGTATAAAATGACTACAGAAAATAACAGATCAGCCTACACAGTGCTTTATGCATTAAGAGTTGACCATAAATACACTTCCCTGTGAGGATGGGGAGGCCCTGGCACAGGGGCTCAGAGAAATTGTGGGCTCCCCATCCCTGGAATTGTCCAAGGCCAGGTTGGACAGGGCTTGGAGCAGCCTGGGACAGAGGAAGGTGTCCCTGCCATGGCAGGGGCTTGGAACAAGATGGGCTTTAAGGTCCAACCCAAACCATTCTGTGGTTCTGTTATCTTCAAAATAAATTCTGTACATCCCTAAAGCAACCTTTTCACGTAGGAGAGGACACACTATCCCACTACACAATTTTCAGCTTTAAGATCCCTGTTTCCAGATATTTTGAAACTCCACATCTCAGAACAAAATGAACCAAGAGCTTCTTTTCATCACAACACTAAAGTCATCACAGAACCAAGTAGCTGCTGGGATTACAAGTTACACCACGAGCATTGCTGGAGGAATAAAATCACACAGGTCAACACAGAAGGAAGGCAGGAAGAGTTTGCCATTGTCTCCCAGGCTCAGTGATCCATCTGATCTCCCCATTTCATTACATCTGGCATTTTTCTCCCTACATCTGTTTTCTGTTTTGCTAGCACCCATTTTGCCTGCTACAACTACCATACAGGTTTGGTTTAAACAGAATACCACTCCAATTCCTCTTGTCCCATTCCAGCCAGACTTATCAGAACAGCAAAATAAACACAACTAAAATTTCAACAGGTTCAGTGTCCATGGGAAGTATCAATTGCTGGAGTTGGAAAATGCTAAACCAAACTTTGTGACAAAGAGTTTTTACCCCCACAAGATGCACATCATTCTGGAATTCATTTTGTCCCACTGGGTAAATATTTTCTTCTCTTTGATGGTCAGAGACTTGAGAAAGATGATGCTGCCTTGCATTATGCAGTAGAACTCCAGAAGAATCTCTCTTCAGCTGTGCGGTTCAAAGCTGTTTACTCACTACAGAAGTGGTGTGCATAGATGAGTTTACTTTGCCTTCCTCAGTTGGAACACTGTCCTGTCTCTCCCAAGGGTAAAAGGACAAGAATGCTACAAATACAGGGACATAAGGAGGTCAAAAACCATAATAATCAAGTAGTTCAACAGATCAGACCACAAGCTGTCAGCTTCTGGGCTCTTGGGGACAAGGATCCAAGCCCACAGGATATCACTCAGGTAATTCCTCCTGGTGTCACACATTAGGCTTCTGCTACTGATTCCAAGAACAGAAAAGAAACTTCTGTACCTCAAAAGAAAAAAAGAAAGTATGAAGCCTCCAAAATACTTTCTGAAATAGAACTTAAGCAGACTCAGATTGGCCTGGATTTGGGGATTAGTATATTGAAAACACAAAAATCAGAAGTTTAAAAATCATAATATTTTTTCAACTTTCCCCCTGCTTTTTCTGTTTAAAACCTTGATGTTTGCAGCCTGTATTTCCTCCATATGCACAGAAGGCACATACTGAGCACACATGTACTCTGTTTTCCTCACAGGAAAAACTGGAGCATGGGACATCCAAAGCCTGACACCTCAGCTTCTAAAGGCACTCAAGAAGCCAAGTGTGAGTGTTTTCTCCAAGCACAACTGGGGAAGAAATCAGTTTAATGTACCATGAGCTTAGGCAAGTTCCCCAACTTTTTTATATCAGATTCTCCCCTTAAATTAGAATCCAGCACCACTTACCCCACAGAGGTTTTCTGTAGACCACCAATTCCTACTACACTTTGAGAAATGCTAAACCTTTAGTATCAATTAATTTTTATTCCAATTTTTCCCACTGTTACTTATATCACAATACCTTTTTTTTAAAAAAACCTATGGATAAGCAATATACTTACAAGGTATTTTCTTAATAATGTAAGATTATCTCCATTAAATAACAAGCAGAAGGTTTCATGTTTGTTTTCTTACAGTACCTCAGAATTACCTCTGTTGTAATGTTTTCTCTCTTTCCCTAGAAGCCTAGGTGTCACATATTGTGATATGTATACAAGAGCACAGGGGGTTTTAATAAAAAATAAAACTAAAAATCATTTTTGCTAAAAGGCATCTTAACTGTAATTGTTCTCTGCAGTCAGAACTGATTCTTAATGGTGTGCTGCAAATCCTGATCTAATGTGTCATAATTGTATTATGCTGATGTCTCTCACTACTTCACTTCACATGTTTTCAGTACTGAATTATTCCTCATTTTATATTGTGAAACCTTAAATGAACTTGCCGCCTTCCCAAATACAGGAGACAGTCTTTAAACTGCCACTGTCAAATTAATACACTACGGCAGGAAACTCCAGAATTTTGAAAATTAAATTGACAAAATGTATTAATGTTCCCTCTACTACTTTATTTTCAATTACATCATTTAAGGAGAAAGTAGATAATGAAATGAGTGTAGAATAATTTAAAGAGCCCTTTTTTAAAGCACAGGATCATAACTACATGGTGCCATTGAGAGGTTGTACAAAATGAGCTGCTCTCCTTGGTGCAGATATTTATTTCTGCACCTAGAACCACCTTCAGGACTAGAGCCAGAGCAGCTCTGCAAAGAACAGACACAAGGGGTGGGCACACTTCTGCTGTCTTCTGAACCCTGTGAAATCCAGGCCAGGCAGACCCAGCTGAGAGTTCTGAGTTTGGAATTGGGGGTATTTGTATTTCATGAAGCCCAACAAGCAGTTCAAGGCTAACAATGTCCAGGCATCAATGTGGTGCCTTTTAAGAAACAGCCAAAGGCAAATCAATCTCCAGTTCCAAACAAGTCCTCCTCTAAATCCAACACAATAACACTTGGAAAAGAGAAAAGAAAAAATTTTATCTTGTATTTCATGTTTCACACCCAGTTCTTAAAGCCTTTCATCAATATTTCCAGGTGTTTCATTACTCCACACAACTCCAGAAAACAGCTTGTTCAGTTTTGTATGTAAGCTGCTCCCTACCGGAGCAAAAATATTAAAAACACTTAAGTGCAATTGGCTATACTTTGCACTCATGCTAGAGAAATGCTTATTTAGCCAGAAAGTAACACAAAAGTGAAAAGCCCCAGAAAGCCAGCTATTTCACTATATGCAATGCATTCACTTTACAGCTTAAAAATTGTTTAAAAATGAACACTGCATGGTAGAGTAGCTCGGCAGTAAACATGATGGTGCATTTGTGTCTTGGTATTGAAGAAGGAGCCTTTTTTCATAGTGAATTTTTCATTCAAATGTAAGTGATGATTTACGTTAAATATAGGTAAAGCATAGCTACATTTTCCTGAAGGATTGCAAGGAAGTGAAGAGCAGTACAATAAGTTGAAGCATAAAAGCTTTCTCTGTCATAATATTTATTATAATGGCATATAAAATAGCTGAAATAAATAATAGATGACTAAAAGTAAATTCATATGATAAAGAATCTTTCAGCAGACACCATTACTTCTGACTGCTCCAGTTTCATACAGAGTTGAAGAGTCTTAATAAATATGTTGTAGCCCCTGTATCTTATGTAAGTACAAGTCATTTGGTGAGGGCCTGCTTAAAATGTACTGTAGTGGACACTGCATAATTTACTGTATAATTTTACCCTCAGAAAATAGTGTGTGTACTTCTTCAATGTTTAAAAGTCCTTAACTCAAAACTGAACACTTAGCACAACAACAGGAATATCTGACTTGGAGGAACTGAAAGTACAATCAATTGGTAAAAAGCAGTTTAATTTAATACTGAAAAATCTTCATGACAATGTCAGATATTTCTGGCAGGCTGTCTAAGAAAGAAAATCTTCAGGAAAAAAAAGAATTTTACATCAAAGCTGATGAAAAATCTGTGGAATTATCTGAAAATAGGTAAATAAATAACCAAATCTCAGCATATGACAAGCAATACCCAACTAAACTCATATTTCCACGTTGAGGATGGAGCAGGGGATGTTTTAGAAGCACATCTGACAATTTGACACATAGCTTATGACAGTCAATAGCCAGTGCCATGCACTGTTTATGGGGGTACCTAATGGGGAAAAAGGCTCTCACTCAGGATTAGGACTGCAAATATTATTGTCCCTAATGTAGTCAACATTTGGTACTTCATGCAAAACTGTATTTATGCAATGGCAGCTTCACCTGGCAGTGTGCTCTGAATGCACACTTTGGAGCTGATGGGGATGGATGCACCCCACTGCTTTCAGAGCAATCCAGCACCTCTGGAAGATGCTTCAATAATGTGTTCTTCTGCTACCTTTGGGACACCTCAATAAAGTTCATTAGGAGACCTCGTGGGGAACATTTTTACACTCATTTTTCTGGTTTCTACCCCTCCTCCCTCTCCCCAATATCAGCAGTATTTCTGCAGTACTTTCAAATTTCCACCAACTTTAAGATCCACAAACCAATTTCCCAAATATTAACCATTTTACTAACCCATTTAAGAGATGAACAAGGAAATAGCTGGGACTAACTTGATTCTTCATGAAAATCAGAGAAGAAAATAATTTCCTTTCTTTCATAAGAAAAGCAATTATTTAGTAATACTTGGTTTCACTACTTCCTGATGTGCTTGTTTTACCTGTATTTTGGTTGTAATTTAGTGGTATAAATTTTTCCATTCTTATTCTTGCTCAGTTCTGTCATAGTCTGATGCTGTGTGCAACCTCTCCCAAAATCTGAATTTGTAAAGCTTAGTTCTTCCTGCTTAAGTAACTAGATCTTCTGATCTTCACAAAAATTGAATTCCTGCAGGGGTTGCCTCCATCCAAGTCAAGAGAACAGCACACAGATCAAAATTTAATGGGTCAGTGTGAACCTGCAGACTGCTCAGATTACTGATCAGCCTCGGACCAACATTTTATCATGAAGAATAAATTATTAGAACCATTGTTTTTTTTTGTCTCTATCCGCTCTCCAGGACAATTCTGGATGTTTGGCAGAGAACAGTGTTTATCTTTCTGGCACCATCTACAACTTAGAGGCCTCTTCAGAAAATCCTGAAGCCCTCAAGCTGTTGTAGGATTGTCTTGCAAATGAATGTCTAAAAGTTGCAATTGTCCCCACACACAATAAGCTTGAACAAACATCTGAACTGGAGATTTAATGTTGGGCTCAGCTGGGTTATAAAAGCAACAGAGAAGTCTGGATCCTCCCTTAGATGGCGATTAAATGTAAAAGCAGCACAAGAGCCTGAAATTCTCAAAGTGAGAGATGTGGAAAAGTGATGAAGATGCCTGATAGGAAGGATTTCAGCTTCTGAGGATAGCACACACCAACCTGGCACTTGGTCCTCACATTTAAACAAATCACTGCTCACAGCAATATTTTTCCTTCATCCAAATACTTAATTTATCAATAATTTAAATTCCAAATATGAAAATGGAACTCAAGTCTCCAGGTACAGTTTGTATATTTGACTTACCATGCAATCATCATTTTAAATTTCCCAATAGTTTTAGAGCTTTATCTCTTTCTATTAGCAAATGTCTACACATACATTCATTTGTTTCTTTGTGGTTGCTTCATTTTTCAGATTTTAATATCCTTTTTTAATAAATCTTCTGTAATAAATACCACTTACCACTACAATGAGCAATAATGTTATTTCATAATCTTTACATTAGTTAACTCTTAGATCAGTATCTCTGTAAATATGGCTTTTCATATCTTCTGTAGATAATTATAAAGGAAAAAAGGGAAAACATCTGCATTTCTTTATGAAATTAATATCTCCAGTGAAGTAAACTATGCCCCAGCAATCCTAAATCATGCTTAGAAAGAGCAAAAGAAGTCATTCTCCTAAAGATATTTTTTAAATTATTTACTCTATAACCAGAGAGAACAAAAACATACAAAAACTGCTGGACTACAATTTCAGAATACTTCATTTAGTGGGCTCCAAATGCCCTGATTTTTCCAGTATTCACATGGTTTCATTGCACACAGGACACATTTGCTTCAGTAACAAGAAATTACATGTATTTAAACAAAAATCTACTGTAGATTTTGGCAATCTGGAATTTGTTTAGCTCTTAATGCACGTGAACTCTGGGTAATTACTTGGGAGCTTACTTTTAGCTGGATTTTTTTTTTTCTTTCCCTGGATGTAGATCCATTGCCAAACGCCCATTCCTGTAAAGCTTGTATGAATTTATCTTGGGGAATCTCAAATAATCTTGGCAATATATAACATCGTGTGCAGGGTTTACCACTCTAATAAACATATCTCCTTGTTTAGAGGATGATCAGGGGAGCCTGGGACCGTGTAAGAGAATCTCAGCTGAGCAGAGCCTCCTATTCAGATGCTTCCAATTCCTTTCATTCTGCAAGATTCGAAGTGATAGCAGAAAGCATTTTCAATGAGAGCAACAAGGCAAGCACTGGGATAATTTAGAAGCTACAGGCTTTTTTTCCTTTTAAAAATTCCCTCTGTTTGAAGAGTTTAAGATTAAATAAAGCCAGTTTATGAGTTGCTGAGAAGGAAGCGATGTAGGAGGCAATAAAGTAAGGGATTTATTGGAAATGGCAGAAGCTGGGGTAAAAAAGGAGAATTTCTAAATGGACTAAACCAGTAACATCCCCATTGCAATCCATTATTCCCATTGTTAATTACCCATAAAATTAAAGAGGTGTTATCTTACACGTACAGCTCCACACACAGTGGTGTACAAAACTCAGAGCAGGATCTCACAGAGGGAAGGGAAGGCAGCATCCCCACTCCAGATGACAAACAAGAAGAGAAAAGCATGATGGTCAAAAGGGCAACAACGTTTAAGTAAATACAGAATGAACCCTTTTTCCCTGTTCTCTCATGATCCATAACCATAAGCTCCGTTGTTGCCTGAAAGTGCAGACATGCACTGTGCAGTGCATTAATCCTTCAAACACTAACAGATGCTGGCAGGGATTTAGGCTGGAATGTATTTACAAAGTGACAAATTATGTTCCGTATTATACAGAGAGAGAAAGAGCACCCACAAATAGGCTGATAAATGTCAGCTGCAGTCACGACAAACGGTTTATTTTTATTATACTGTAACCACAAATGTTTTTTGCAGGGAGGCCCAAAGATTTATTTGTTGCAGGAAAAAACAAGATTATATATGACACAAAGTAATAACTGTGAGATCACTGATGTTCTGGGCAGCTTGCCCTCCTGGAAGCTGTGTTCAGATTGAAAAATGTTGCTTAAAAATTGTATGTTATATGACACAAAATAAGTAGTCCATAAATCTGTATTGAAACAACAATAACTAATAATTAAAGACAACCCTTAGGACATGGCTCCTAAGAGTTAGAAAGGAAAGCGTGCTTTTTCCTTTGGTGGAACGTTGAAAATGAAGTAGCAATATTAGAATGAATCTGATGGAATTGTTTCAGAGAGAGAAGCAAGAGCAGGGAGTGCAGCACAATTAATTGGCAGCACAGTGACGTCTGCAGGTTCATAAATGCACTGCAGCTACTTGGGATAGCAAAGCTTCCCAGGGATGTGAGGTACAGCTCTTGCCCCCACTATGAATATTAGGAAAAAATAAAAATATCAATATAGTAAAAAGTCATCACTTCTGTACTCACGAATAATGTCAGGATGCTTCAATGTACATAGAAATAAATACATGAGACAAAGAACTGAAAGAACTGAATAATTAGCTATTTAAGCCATTTTAATTGGCGGTTCATGGTTACAATTTCCTAGCTTTAAACAATGTAACATTGATAACTTACAGAACAGTATCCTCAAAGAAATAAACACATACACAAACTCTTTTGTTTCCCCAGCTGTTCACATTCCAAAGCTCAGAGATGCATTGAAATTGGTCACATTGATATGTATGTAATTTTAGAAAGTGAAATAAAAGGACTGAATCACATTAGTAAAGATTTCTTGTACAAGGGTTGGCAGGATCAGTTTCTTAATACACACTTAATATACACAATATAGACTTGAACAAAAATATGAAGTCTTTCTGCATGCACAGGAAAATTTCAGTACCAGAATATGGAAACCTCCCCTTCTGCCACCTGATCTGTGCTCAAAAAAGGAGGAAGCTTTTCTTTCCTTTCTTTCTAAAGAAATTTGGTGTGACAAAGAAAACATGAACAAAATAAACACAAAGGCTGAAATTAAATTTGTGTGCTAACGTGGCCCATCTCAGGAATCAGTGACATAAAACAAACGTAACATTAAATAGGTAAGGTAACTCCAAGGTTGTCTGAAAAGCTGAGCTCAAATCCAGACCTGTATTTCACAGATGCTCAATGGGGCAGCCCCAGACAGGAGAGGTCAGAAGCCCACGTCCCATTGTTCCAAGAATTAAGAAAGCCTTAAAATGGCTTTAGTGTAAATGTGAAAAAAGTTCACAATCAAATGTCTTATTTTTAAGCACCATCAACATGAAAAGCTTTGAAATTTTCATTTACTAAATATACATTCATTTTCTGATAACATTTTGGTCACAAGATAAAAAAATTAGTCCAGAAAATAATTGTGTCATGCAGCAATATAGAGGGAGAGCAGACAGTCTCTCATCATTAAAATTACTAAAACACTTGTTTCCTAAATACAACTTGTGAATGAACAATATGGTCAGAAGAATGAAGAATATGCCTTAAAAATTATATTTACACAGGTATTTGTACATAAAATAAGAAGTATTGCCAGGACAGCAAAAAAACAGCAGAAAAAGCCTAACAACCAACTTTCAACTTGAAGTATTTGCCTAAAGAGTAGGTGTGAGAGATTAATACAAATCCTGTACAGATAAGAGGGAAAAAATAATTTCAAAAAATCCCCCCACTGCCTTTCCTCTTTGTAAATAAAGAAAAAACCCTGAGCACAAAGAACTGAACACAAGAGAAGCAGCATGCTAAGTTTGAGAGCAATACTCTCTCTACTGGACAGAGACTTTTTAGATGCCTTCCGCAATCCTGCAACCAAAAGTGTTAATGCCAAGTTTTAATGTCGCCATTCAATTATTAAATTGCTTTTAATTTAACAGATATTGTTACATAGCTAAATAACCAGCACATGTTCTACCTTGAAATTTTGGGGTTTGAGCAAGTAGCTTAGGCTTTTCCCAAATGTGAAGGTAAATACTGGCTGTACCTACCTGAACACCTGAAAAAATAGCAGGTACTGTATATCTTACCCATATGCCACATGCAAAAAATGTAAAACATATTAAAAAAAATTCCAAAAGAAAATTTCCAAGCAGATGTTTATAAACAGAAGGTAACAGATAAAAACCCAAACACAATGCTGCATTATGTTACATGATTCACTGATGAACCCATTGGAACTACAGCAAAAAGCCCTTCTGGAAAACTTCCAGAAATTAAAAGGTGCAAACAAGCTGCCTAATACCCTTGCGTAGACTGAATTCTTATGAAGAAAATAAAGTTTATTGTCTGGAAACAGAGAAAGCATGAGGAAAGCACTAAAGCAATGGAGGTGAACAATTAGACAGATGTTCACTTAAGGAAATAAAGAGAACAGAAGAAGCCATCACTGAGGAATTTTATGAGAATACTGACAACTCTGCACCTCATCAAGGGCACTGGTAAAGTTAAAGCCACTGAAGCCATTTCTCCTCAACTCCAGTACAACTGCTGACCTTGCAAAAGTCTGCATTTAGCAAATGTGGCTTAGGAAAATAGCATTAGACTTTTCATTCTACTATTTTTTCCCAAAGTCCATTTATATGCCCTACTGTACATTTCAAGAAAATTAAGTTTATTTCCTTGTGTAATATTACATGTACTCTGAATTTATTTTCCTGGCTATGCTCAGGTATCAGGAAAAGCTGTACTTACAAAGCCTTTGTTACTTAAGTAAAATTAAATACTGTCAATTACATCTGAGATTCATAAAAGCTTGTATGTGAATAGCTGGAATGGCTTTTGCTTAATATGATTATATACATGTTTCTAAAATAGTTAGGTTTTGCATAGGATACAATCTGGCAATCTGGACATGTTTTAGACCTTAGAACATTTGACATTTAACTACTGAAAGAAAAATATAGAAAATGCATATTTTGTTGATAAACTGTCTCATAGAGAAAAAAAATAAATGGGCATACATGCAGGCAAAAGGAGGAGTAATTAATAAAAGGCAAGAGTTTTTGTCAAGGACAAAAATCTAATTCTTCTGTGCTCATGCAGGCTTAGGTACAAATGTAAGCTGTTCCACAAAAGTATCTCCTGCTTCAAAAATACAGCTTAAAAATTCTTGTTTCCAATAATACTTCTCTTGCATATTTTCAGAAGAAAAAGTAACCTCCAAATCTCAAGTGCATAACTGATTTCTCCTTTTATCTACTCATGCATTTTCCGAAATTACTGTCAAAGAAATCAGAAAATGTAACTCAGTATCACTAACAAAACTTCTATCACTTCCTTGAGTGCGCCAGGCTGCTTCCCACAACATTCCCCAATTGTTCCTGAACTTTAAACACAAACAGAGCACCCAGCACCTTCCTCACACAGTACAGGTACACAAATATCAGAAGTGGACTCAGCATTATCCTGCTGTCCAGGAGCTCCCCCCAGCACCCGCACACAGCAAGCTTGTTCAGGAACATTATTGGCACAATTTGGGCTGTAAGGATACAGAGGTACAAGTTAAAAGCAAAATAAATGTCTAAATATTGCTTGTGCACAAAGCAAAAAGAAATCCTATGAAGTAGACCTTTATAAAATCCAGTAATGTCATTACTATAAGGCGCATGGGATTATAAGGCGCACTTCTGGGCTGCCGGCAAATTTCCGAACTTTGTTCATATACAAGGTGCACTGGACTATAAGGTGCACTTTTTTTTTGCAGCGAGGATCTGCGCACAACAAAGTAACAAATTAGTAATGGAATCGCACGATCGCGGGGTTTACTGGCAGGTGCTCAATTTGCAAACATTTTTCACGGATCGGCGCAGCCTTTAATCACAGCCCCAGGCACCCTCCCCGTGCCGCGGGCCCCGGCACTCCCGCCCGCCCGCTCCCGGGGCCGGCTGCCACGGCTCTCATGACCCTCACTTCCAGGCTAGCAAATTTCCGACTATAAGGCACACCGGATTATAAGGCGCACTACCGGGTTCCGATCAAAATGTTAGGCCTTAAGGTGCGCCTTATGGTCATGAAATTACTGTACTTCTGGTCTTTGCCAGCCCCAGTCCCACTGACAAGAAGGGACAGTTCCAGATGGTTTTGCAGCCTTTGCAAGGCAGTCAGGGCTTGGTTCAGGTCTGCAGGGCAAAACCTCCACATTTCCCACACATTAAGGCTTGAAAGATCTCGGTAACTTGGGAGAAATCTGCAGGAAAATTTTATGATTCACATATTAAATAATATAAAAGATGTGATTGATTTCACACTAGAGAGAATTGAAATTACAGTTATGGGATAGGTTTTTTTCATGTACTGTAAGGTCAAGTAATAGTAAATAATTAATGAATTGTGAAACAAGTTTTCCATACAGCAACACATAAATTCTATTCAATAAGATCTAAAAGTGTAGTTACACCAAAAAGCCACATAATATATCACAAAATGAAGAAAATGCATGATGCTGAGGAATAAAGGGGGGCTGCCATTATATTGGAATAACTGTTACTCTTGTGGAATATAAATAAGATCTTTCCATACATACACATCATTTTCATAACTTTTACATCTCATAATCTATAGGGAAAAGAAAACAAAGCATTTTCAACTGTTTTTTTGTCACTGTTTTTTGCAATAAATCTGTTTCCTCACCCGTCCAGCAGTCAGAGGGGTTCTCATGCATTGGGGAGTACAAAGATGAGCTGGATCAGAGTCTGGGGGCTCCTTCCCTGATCTTATTGTTGATTTAATTTTGGGCTAAAATCAGTGGGTTGCTGATCCATACTCCCTCTTTACCAGCATAAATGTCACATTCTGTGATGCTCAGGTTGTCTCCTAGAGTTCAGTAGAGTGCACAATGTGACATTGCAGCTACCTTGGTTAGATCTCTGTGGATCACTGACATACAATCAGCAACCTGAACGGGAGTCAAGAAATCAAAAGAGAAACACCAAAACTTATTTCTTGCCTTGATACCATAAAATTAGTTGAGTTTGGAGATTTCTGGCTTAGCATAAAATTCTTTTCTGACTCTAATAATAATGTTCTTACCTGCAAAACCGTGGGATACTAGATTATCTTTCCTGCAATAAGAAAAAGGTTTTGCTTAAAGGTGACAAGTGCTTAAAGTCACTTGAAATTTTCACGGGGGCTAATAATTCTTGAAAAAATTAAAAAACCAAAAAGCAGACTTTCTGCCAAATTTCTGTATCAAATGCAGATAATTTATCACATCTACTTCATAAAGAATCCTGACTAAAAGCCCTGAAATACTTCAAAGTCAGGTTTTAGGCCTCACCCTAAAATGTCCTGGGTTTGGGTCTCAATAACTGCAGGTGAGGACCAGGCAGTGAAGCGCACACAGTAAAAACAGAGAGTGAGTTCTGAGATCATTTACAAGCACCATCATCTGCAGAGCTATAAATGTTCACCAATAATCTGTATTGGTGGAAATATAAGGAGTTGGAACCCAATCCCACCAAAATCTATCAAGTTCTATTTAGATGTAATTTGATCCATGAACACAACATGCTGTGCTCTCCTACCAGACTGAAAAATAAAATACTGAAATAGAAATGAAGGCTTGCTTTTTTTGTCTCTTTTCTTTACTATTCTAATGGTAGGCTTGCAACTTTTAAGAAATACACAAAAAAATGAAATTTTCATGGAAATCTAGAACTGATTTTACCTTTTGTTGTGGAAGAAATGTTAACTTCCAAAAATTTACAGCAGTTTTCAGAGATGCTTAAAATAGCATTTTAAATGACGCAATTATCAAAAATTGACTTACAAAAACTCAGTCGAAATGCAAAGGCACATCCGCTCTCTAGAAATTACAGAAAGCTAATTTTCAATGAGCAACCTTCTAAACTTCTGTAATAGCTTTTATAAATCATTTTATACCATCTAATGCTGAAAGTGGTCAGAACCACACAGGTTTTCATAGGAAACCCATGGCTCCTGTGCTGTGCTCCACAGGCCATGTTAAAGAATTTACAGAATCCTACAGTTCTTGCAGCATTTTTAGGTACAGCTTTCACATCCATGATGTGATACAGAACATTTCCAGAACTGACCATGACACTGTGGCTGTGAACTTTGGAGCTGGATTTTTTTCTCACATATTTCTATCTGGAAAAGCCCATGACCACTGACAATTTCTATTTTTAATGACATGCCTGATAAAGTTAACTGAAAATAGCCCTTTTCTCCCCTCCCATGGCACCATTCAGAACAATTTTTTATTGTGTCTTCTCCAATCTAAACAGCAAATTTCACCAGTTAAAGAACACTGAATTGCACAAGGTTCCACAGAGCATTTCAAGGCATGACTCACTAATTCTCTCAGGCCCATGGAAAAGCATGTGCCAAGAAAATAAGCAGAGGTTTATATTTGTAAAAGTTTGATTAAGTAGGCAATCTTAGGAGGACAGAGACAAGTTTAAAAAAAAAAAAATATTAAAAGGCTCAAAAAATACTGAATTTTGTTTTAAAAACTCAATGCATCCATATAATCAATTAAATCTATTATTATTTCATAAATTAAAGTATCCAGCAATGAAAAATACTATCAGTGAAGTAGATGAGGCAATGAGAAACCATTTATATGCTTTTTAACTCTTGCAAGTTTTAGATGAAACTAAAATACTCTTCCTTCCTTCCTATTGAATTTTAATTCCTTACCAACCTTTAAAAGATGTGTTCTCCTCTGCTGCCACCTTTGCTGTGCCCTGCTAACACTGAACAGCTAAAATCAGGGAGTGAAAAGGTTTTGCATTCAAATGACCCATCTGAAGCCAGGCCATTTTTTAAGCAGTAAATCTGCATGGATTCTTGAGTTTTAAAGCATTAAACCTCAAGGTTACATGGTAGATCAGAGACAGAATCTAACCAGAATAACCAGAATCATCTCAAAACAGATGTAAAAATCTGCATGGCATCAGCTCCTATGAATGTGCCTCTTAATAAGGTACAGAACAAGACAAAATTTAGAACTGACCTTTAAGAAATATTCCTCTTATGCTTTTAGCCACTGTGATGATAAGGAGAAACTGTTTTTTCTGAATGAGTATACTGTACCTTTAATGGTTCATTTGTAGTTCAGCGTAAAATCTGAACTATTTGTTGTTCATTGTTGCTATATTCTGTTCCAAGGTTCATAATTTGAAAATTGACTTTGGGGACTTTTTGCTTGGTCTATTAAAATGATTCATGTTGCATTCAACATAAATTGTGCATACACAGAGGAGGTTTAGCACACGTATTCACAGTATAATAACTAAAGTGAATTTTGTACAAGCTGCAGTTTGTGGCAAGGATGCAGTATCATTTATCTTAATTTTTTTTCAGCATTACATTAGGCTCAGGCATTTACATTTTCAGGTATGGCTAAACACTTTAAAACTTTCTTTTTACAGCGTGCGTAAAGAGAGAATCAAATCTACATGTTTATATGATGTAACAAAGTAATGCCTTTTTACTGTCTAAAGTACACATGGATTTACTTTCCATTTACCCTCCTGCACAAAGGCAAATGCAAAGTGCATGAAATATTCACCACCTATGAATCACACTGTGTTCCTATTAAAAAGATGATCATGTTCTGTTTTAGCTTTCAAACTATGATATGGTAACAGCCACAGTGTCTAAATGGTTTTGTCACTCAAAACTACCAAAGTAACATACAGTAAGGAATGAGAGGGTTTACAGTGTTTTATATGACCTTAGGACAATCTAGTGGCAACTAAATAAATAATTAAGAGCAGAGGTATGATTTCAGGCACCAGGTTCAGAAATATTTTTTTTTGCAAAATTCTAAGTGGATTTGTCAGAACAGTGTGAATGCCACTAAATAGGTGGAGGGGAAAAGGAAAAACCAAGATTGTCGCCTCTCCCTTGATCTTCTTTGAGTGTCAGAAAAAGTTCATCTGTTGTTTGCACTTATTTAACAACTAGTTTAATATTTCTAACATGAAAATCTTCTGGGAGATGTTTCAACTTTCAGCTCTGCTGAGTGTGATTTTTTCACTATGGTTATTTTATTTCTGCAGCACGAATTTCTGCTCAGACAGATTTTTAGTATAAAAGTGCCAAAGATTGAGGCTAAAAAACACTGAGAAATTAATATCTATGGACAAACTGTGTGGGGAGTCTGGAGAAATTGGTGTTCTGTACAAAAAACGTGCATCACTTAAGAAGAGAATGACCAGCATATTCAGGAACTGATCAATCCATAGAAGTTGTGTTAGTTACCAACATCATCACCAAAAAAAAAAAAAAAAAAAAAAAAAAAAAAAAAAAAAAAAAAAAAAAAAAAAAACTTAAAAGCAAATAATTTTATTTATGTAGAGCCCAATAATCCAGAATGAATTTTTACAAAGAAACAGATAAGTAGCCATTATGCACTAAATATTGCATTATGAGGGAGCCAAGCTCCTGTGGGAAGTTCAGCCAACACGTTATTTTGCCTTCAGAGTACAAAAAATATAAACTTCTCCTTTTTGCTTTGTTTTTCATGGTTTAGGCAGTCCAGAATTATTTAATAACATGTAATTCTGACTCCTCTAAAGTTTAATACAATCTGAGAAGCACCTAAAAACTGCAGTGTACTTACACTGAAGCTGTTCTGACACCACACTGAGCCAAAGTGAAAACCCAGCCTCCAGTTCATGAGATTTTCACGCCTGAAGAGGAAAAGGTTGGTGCCATTGCACATGGTTACAAAGGTGGGAACATAAATGCTCACCTCAGAAGTGTTTTCAGACATTAATTAGGGTTGTTCTGGGCAGACTTCAGCCACCCAAATATTTAATTTTCTCAGAGATCAGTCCACAAGCCTGATTCCAGCACCCTGCCATGCAATCTGAGCCCAAAAACCACAGCAGAAGAATGAGCAACCCCCACACACCACATCACAACAGGAACAAAATTTCAGCAGCTGACAGCTCCTTTTTTCTTCTTTCTAAGCAAGCAAAGCCCCAAAATTACCAGAACTCATAAACTTTCTTAATACTTACTGTTTTAGCTACAAGCAGTTAGATTGATAATGGGAAAGACTGGGTGAACAGCAGTTTAAAAACACCACAGATTTTATGACTGCACAAAAAAGCGCAGAGAAATATATCCCTGACGTCAAATATGGCACAGAAACAGGTGTCAGAACACATCTTGCCCTCGTTTATTTATATAACAATATTCAAGTTGTAGGACTTGCTCTTTGTTTTTACACCTTCTGCTTTCATTAGGAGCATCAGTTTCCCATCACATTTTAAAATTACATAAACACTTACCAACATCTAGGAAAGATATAAAGATCTCTACTGATTATATTAATTAAAATTCCAGAAATTCAAGTTAAAAGTGCACTGCAGAAAAAAAAAAATCCATGTAGAAGTGCTTAATTTCAAAATGCATTCAGAATCATACAGATGCAGGAACTGTATGTGTTAAATCATATGGGCTAAAAAAGAAAAAAAATCTATATTTTAATCTTTTTGGGCAGAAACAAATTATCTTATTTACTACATGAATGGTTTCCTCAATTTGACGCCAATCTTTGGAGGCAACTTCAACCTGTCTGAATTAAACACTCTGCAAAAGAAAAGACTAGATTATTTATATTATAGAATACTGTTAAAAAATAAAATTGAAGCATTACTTTACCACACATTGAAAATAAGAACATGCACATCACTCCAGCTTACAAAAATCTAATTTTACTTTTTCTGTTCTGAGAGAACTTTCATAAGTTGGAGACATGTTTATCTATACACATAAATATGTGTGTGCATGTATCAATTCCCCCCAAATGGACAGCACTCAAAAAGAGGGGAAATTCACAAAATTGTTTCATGCTTGTGATTTATGATTATAAATGCAATTAGAATAATCTTTGATATTTAACCTTCTAGATCGTCCTAAAGTCCCAACTCAAACCATTCTATAATTTTGTGATCATCAGTAACATAAAAACATTTTATAAACTATTTAATCCAATGTATCTCTTTTTATTGGTGAAGCATTTTAAATGCAATAATAATTGTTTAAAAAATTCTAAACATCTGTTAAATGACTGTTGCAAAGACTTCATGAGAAATAAGAAAATTCAGTGTTTATGCTACCCTTCCTAAAGCCAAAAATAAAAGCTGCATGAGTGTCTTGTGCTTAGACTGAGGTAACCCAGACATACAAAAGTCTTGGATATCATGCAACTGTTCATGTCACGTGCTAGCAAGAGAATGTCATATTAAATTAACACCTACTGCTCCTCTACTGACATGTTAGTTTGCATAGAATGGCTGAATTTATGTCAAAACTGAAACCACAGGAATACATTCAACTATCAGGAGAGCAAAACTGATCCTTGTACAAAAACCTGAGGAAAGTGTTGAGAAAAGCTACTGGCATTTCAGCTTTGCAGGAAAACAACTTTGAATGTTTTAAAAGAAGTGAATTACTACTGAGAATAAACTAAACATGGATGTGACAGGTTTAACACATTGCACGGGGCCACAGGCACTCAGGTTTAGGATCACCAACAGAAAACAGCTCATTGCTCCTTAAATTAAAACTTTCTACACAAGTGGTAAGAATGGGGAGGGGCGGGAAGGAACACCTGGAGGATGCAGGAGGAACACCTGGAGGATGCAGATGTGTGCATCCATGGAGGTGTTGTGGGCCTGATCCAGCAGATATTGTGGGAAAAGCAACTTCACTGAACTTTATTTCTTGGCTCCCTCTTTCCCTCCCTCTCCTAGGCTTCACCATCCCCTGAAGGAGATGGAGGCTGCACTGCACCTGAGTTCTTTGCCTCATTACAACACACATTTGTTATATTGTCTAGAATCAAGGATGGTTTCTTCTCAAAAACTTCCTTTCCAGTGAGTGCCTATACTAAAGAACAAATCTGAACCATTCAAAACACTCCAGTTCCAAGAGGATGGACATTCTTGGATACATAAAAGATTGTCACAAGCAGCACTTCAGCAAGAGTCCCATGGAAAACACCAGGTGCCAAAGCCCCTCACAGCAATTGGCAAGAAGGAGAAATAAATTAATCAAACTGCCAAATGAAGAAGGCTGGGTTTGACTTCCTTCTGATCTCATTACTTCTCTATTACCCTTTTGAAAAACATCCTCTTACAAAGATCACTAATTGAAGATTATGTGGAGGGGAATCACACCTCTCCATCACCGTGGTAACTTTGACTCATTTGTCATTCTAATAATTCACTTCTTTTCTTTTCTGAACAGACAGAGACATTAATAGACTACGATCAGTTAAAAAGGCAATTTTTCCATTTAATTGCACTCATTAAATACTAGAGTAGAACAATTGGAAAAGCAATACTCTCAATATTTAATCATACAATAGCAGTAATGAAACATTACTTCAAAACAAACATAGCAACATGTAGGATGGCATAAAATGCACTTTGTGACTTCTGCAGCACCAACTTAATTTCTAGTAAAGATATTTGAGCCTTTTTTTCCTTACTCTTTTTGACAATTGGGTATATGAGTGGTCTATGCACTGGAGAGAAACCAGTGGGCAAACTGCTCTGTAATTAACTCGTCTCTCTTGTCACTGAACCACAACAGAAAGGATTTCATAAACCAAAACAGAGAGTCAATGTATTTGTGGGAAATATTGAACAAGACTGGATCTGCACACTATTTTACTCGAACAAATTGTATCACTTAGGAATGTAATTGAAGATAAAAAGGTTAATCACACTGGTAGAGTGACTGCAATGGGCACAGTCATCAGGTATTTATTTGCCTGGGATATCTTATTTTCCATCTCCTACAGAAATCCTACATCTGTCTTCAGTGTAAGTGCATTCCCATTATAGAAAGTTCACTGTAGTTTAATACTACCATAACATAGTAGGAGCTGTAATAAACCTTTGAGTTGAGGAGATGTGCAGAAAATTTAGAAGTGCCTGTTTCAATTTCAGATGTCACAATACACAATGGCTGTCAAGAAATGTTTCCACTTTTACTGCAATTCTAAATACACAAAACTGAGCCAAGCAGTCAGGCAAACTTCACTGGGACTGCTCATGTCAATAGGTACCACTTTATCTGCCATTTTCTATCTAAATTACTGTAGGACCAAATTATTTAAATATTTCATTTAGAATTTGATGAGCACAGCAGTCAGGGTTGGTAAACAACATCCAAGGGTGCTTTGCCATTCTGGATTACAGCTTTTAAAACTGAGCAGGTTAAAGGTTTTGGAAGAGAAACAGAGAGAGAGTAATTTGGTTTGAGCTAGAGTTGCAGTTGTACACACTGAGTGGTTTCACCACTTTACAAAGCTCACATCAATCAGATCATCTGGTAGATACCATGCTCTGCTTGTTCAGTGGAAGAAGTGAGAGATAATCAGTAAAGGGAAATAACAGAAGTTTTGTACAAAAAAAAAAACAGTTATGTTGGCTACCTTTGCTAGGAAAGGATGTGACAAGTGTAGTATCTCCTTAATCAATTATTTATTCAACACTTGCATGTGAGCAACCTTATTGATTCCAGTGAGACTAAGTGCCAGACCAATATGGAAGAGAATGACAGCAGGACAGGGAGTCAAGAAGCATCATGCAAGGCCAGGTCATAAAGGCTGAGATGTATAAGATAGTAGCATATTCAATATAGGAAAAATTGCAATTTAGTTTTATTCCTCTAGCTACAAATCATATAATAAATTTTTCAATTGCAAATCTTTATGTGTAACATTTTACAATCAAAGAATAGTCCCTGAATGACTATAGCACACAAATTAAATATACAGTGATATCAAGGATCTTTTTACACATAGCTTTCTTATGATTATGTTATTATTTATCTATACAGCTTGCAATTTTTCAAATAAATTCTAACTTAAGATTGTATTTAGCCATTACTCTTTTTAAACAGCATTTCCTATGCCTTTAAAATCATATGTAACTACTGTGAAACCAGCAGTTGTGGTCCAGATGAGGAGCTGACGGGCACTCAAACTCATGCCTTTTCCTTCAGAACACATTCTTGCAAAAATTCCAGCTGTGAGGATGTAATCAGGCTTTCAGAGGGGCACAGGGATAAGCAAGGAATGTCTCTCCTTGCACATGTGCTTTCCAGATTCATCTGAGCCAGGCTTCTGCCTTAGTCTCTGTGTGAGAACATGCTGTATGTTAAGGCTATCTTGTGGTTAAGAAAATGTCAACTGTCATGCTCCATTATCTAAACAGGCTTCAAAGTGGTTTTCTGACCCACACCCCCATCCTCCATATATTTTTACATATATTAGAAGCAAAACTGGTTCTTCAAGCAGTATTTCAATTCCTGCAATAGAGCACATAGCTGTCCAGCCAGGCCAAGTCCAGTTACTACAAAGGGCAGTCAATATTTAAACACCGAAATGATTCTCAGCAATGCAGTGTAGCATTATAAAACCTCCTTCAGGTGTTTGTTGTTAATGATACAGCAGCAACCTTTCATCTTGAATCATTTATCTGTATTGATGATTTGTTTGGTGCTGAGATATGAAAATGTCAAGGAAAAAAAGACACTATTACTGATAGACAGACCTGCTGTACCAATAACTCCATCCTCACATGGTCCTTCTTTGAAGCCACCAGACAGAAATAAAAATACCCTGTATTGCCAGGCCTACACATTGTCACCACAAGCGAGTCAAGACATTTAAAAGAGTGACAAACTTCAAGTTTTTCTATCCTCAGAAAATACGCAGTGACAAAGACATAAAGCACAAATGGATAATTTTCTACATCCACCCATTCCAACATGAGTCAGACTCTTCAGACTCTTGCTCCAATACATAGGTGCAAAACTTCATTGGGAAAGCCAAACTATAGACAGGTTGAAAATGGAAAACTAACAAATTTACCTATGATAAGTCTACTGGTGCATTTTAAGTCTTTACGTGGTGCAGTGTCCAGCTACAAAAAAACCCAAGCTGTTAACTGCTGAAGACCAGAAGGGTACAACAAGAGAGAAATGATTCTGCATATGTTCTGTTATTCTCCCTCTTTAGCCATCTGCCACTGACCATTATTTGAGACAGGGCACAGGACCCGATGGATTTTCAATTTGACTTAAATGTCGTACTTAGATTTTAATACCAAAATCTCAAATCATAAAAAGTGGATTAAACAGCTTTATACCTGCCATTATAAGATTTTCACCCTAATGGTTTAGTTTCAATCACCTTCAGTTTTGCATAGGCAGCCCAAAGAAATTGAGTCACTATACCTGTATGCACATAACATGATTTATTGTCTTCTCACTGGAGACATCAAGTGTAACCTTAGGTTGATGCTTTATCGATTCAATATCTATCACATAAAGGATATAAAATTGGTTTCCTGCTTTTAAGACCAGTAGTCCAAACATACATACTTCCTTTCCAGCACCTGAATCATACTGCAGCCATAGTATGAGCAATGAACAGTATCAGGGTCAGGAAATTTTAACTTAGAAATCAAAATCCTGATCAGAGCATGCAGAAATTCATATTTTGGGCATTTTACCCATTCAAAGAAACAAGGGGAAATGTGGACTCAAGTCACGCCTGCTCTTCACTACTCAGTTATCATTGTAAATAAGGCAAATGGCATACACCTAATGCATTTACAAAATATTTCTCATTTATCTAGTTACTTGATTGTAGAAATACAAGCAGAGCATCTGCACAAGAACAATCTGTGTACATCAGGCATTTCAAAAGTAGCAAAGTCATGGCAGAGATGAATGAAATAACTTCATCAAAAGCTAAAGGAGCAGCACATAGAGGAATAAAACCTGCCTCCAAGAAGCCATAAATCCACTCACAAGTCCTGTCTTCTCATCCTTCTTTATGTTTATTAGACTAGAAGGGAGAAAAAAATTAAAACCTAATTTTTCAGGAGTAGTTGGAAAGCTCAATACCAGCAGAAAAAAATAGAGTAATTTATAGAGTTGAAAGAAAAAGCAAACTAGGTCGCTTATGGTATAAACTAAGTGAATGTGCAAAAAGTAGAACATATAATTTTAGAAAATAAAGCACAACTCACCTTTTAAAGCATTGGTTTAAAAACAAGGGGGAAATTAGGCTTTGCACTGTTAAATATTACAACTGATAAGACTCCAAAAAAGCCATCATAAACAGTGCCCACCCTTTGGCTCTGCTGTATTCTTGAATTCTTACTCCTTCTTAGGCACAGGCAAGAAATAATGCAAGGAAGGAAAAACCCTAAACTACATCATAGGAAGAGTAAACACAGTGGGCAAAAAACATGTACACTCTGTGCAAAGACCAAACCACACTTTTCAGTCTCTTTAAGACCATAGCACTAACAGGAAAATAAGAATGCCACTTTTACTTCTTTAGCCTTCCAGTAAAAATATATTTAGCTGCTTTACAAACATTTACTGTCAAAACATTCCCTGAAATTAAAATGATAAATTAAGTGTAACAAAACAAGTAATTCAAGTAACCATAAAATTCAGCAAAAAGGAAAAACCATAAAGCCTGAAATACTCCAAACTTCCAGTCCTCATTAATTCTCAATTTGCATGCCTGAAGCAGGCTGCTCATTGCAGCTACACAGCCTGTACTAAGGAGTCAGGGGCTGGCATAACTAGATTGTCCAGAGACTCTTCTCAATTTGCAATTGCAAAAACAAAATATATCAATCCTGAAAAGATCTCATCTCATAAGATGCTGAATTCCCAGTGACTCCTAAACAAACTGCAAGGGGAATTTAGCTCTCTTTACAAAGGAGACCTAAGAGGTGACTTAAGGTCACAACTTCATTTACTGACAGAAGCAAGAGGTAAAATTCTGGAAATCCTGGTTTCCAGTCCTATATTCAACTTGTACAGAAGCTTCTCTCAGCTTAGGTTTTACAACATAGGCAAATACATTTATCACACGGAAGAACAAAAAAGTAAGTTCAGTGTTCAGACAAACTGTATTGAGCTGATAACAAATAAATCAATTTTGAGGTTTTTACCTCCTTTATCAATAGCACTCTTACAGATCAAGAATTTTCTAACAAGAAGCTTTGACTGCTGACTCTACAATTTCAACTATTTTTTTTCTTTTAAGCATGTGCCAGATTATGCTTACTGGTATAAAAACAGAATAAATTCACTTCCTCTGGATTTACACTGCTATAGCTAAAACCCTTTTCTAAAGTCAATAAAACGGGTTTAATGAAAAATAAAATTTAAAAGTTACAATAAAAACAAATGATTTTCCCATAAAAATGTGGTGATACATGTCAAAGCACTACAGCTGAGACTACAGACAGAAGTATTATTCTGAAATCAGAGGGACTAACTAGAATGAGATTCTCTTAAAGGCAAGTGAGTGTATCAGAATTTATCCCTGCTATGAAGCTTGAAGTCTCAAAGTTACAGTAATTCCACAACTATAATGCATACCGGATTATAAGGGGCACTTCCAGGTTGTCAGCAAATTTCCGAACTTTGTCCATGTATAAGGTGCACCGGACTATAAGGCACACTTTGTTTGCAGTGAGGATCTGTGCACAACAAAGTAACGAATTTGTAACCGAGTCGCGTGATCGCAGGGTTTACTGGCAGGTGCTCAATTTGCAAACATTTTTCACGGATCAGCGCAGCCTTTAAACGCAGCCCCAGGCGCCCTCCCCGTGCCGCGGGCCCCGGCACTCCCGCCTGCCTGGCACCGGCTGGCGCGGCTCTCACAGCACGCGGCTTGGCTCGCACTTCCGGGTTAGCAAATTTCCGAACTTTGTCCATATATAAGGTGCACCGGATTATAAGGCGCCCTTCTGGGTTTCAATCAAAATTTTACACAAAAAGGTGTGCCTTATAGCTGTGAAATTACTGCACTTTTTACTCGGAACTTCTTTTTCTCATCTCACATCACTGACAACAGGTCTTGCTGCCTCTGTGGAGCCTCCGCTGCAAACTCCCCAAATGCTCCTTCTTCTCTGTGCTCCCAGAGCTCCATCCACACTCCTGACATTTCAGCCCCTCTGTCCTTCCCTGACTTACCCAGGTGTGCCTGTCTCAGCCCTGTCTTCTACAATGATCCTTGGACTCTGCTGAAGCCTCATCTCCAGCCCTGCCTCTGGCCACACATCCTGCTGCTCCTGCCTGGATGACCTGAGACACCCTCCTGCCCTTTCTGTTCAGGAAAATCATTATCCCCACCCAGCTCAGGAGTGGTGCACAGCTGAGCTTGGTGCTCCTGGCTTTGGGCTCAGCCTCCTGCTCCTTCTGTGCCCTGGCAGCAGCACAGGTACATCTTCCAAACATTAACATAACACTTCACCAACCCTGCCCTTTCTCAGCAAAAACCTTCTGTGGAGCCCTTAGTGTGCTTTCCTGGCTGCTCTGTTCTTTCAAGAATTCCCAGCTCTTCTAGGAGTCAGATTTCTGATATAATTCATTCTATCATCCCAACATGAAATAAAAACACATCTTCATTTCCATCCACACTGAGACCAATTCAGATTTATTAAGGCTTCCTTGATATTCAGTGATGTCTTATAAGCACTAAATCATCGTGAAAGCTCCATAAGCAAGAGGCTGCAATCCTAAAGAAAAAAAAAAAACAAAACAAAAAAACCAAAACCCAATCAAACAAGAAGCCCTCCGAGAAGAATACATCTCCCACACAGCACAGAGCTTTCTAGAGTTGCCCAGGATCAGCACTGTACATCTACTGCTCCTTTTTCCCTCTTTGGGTGATCAATCACATCCAGCAACAAGAAGAAATGGAAACACATTCTGATCTCTGGGCTTCTGGGATGGCTTGAAAACCTGCAGAGCCCTCCTCTCATGCAAAAACAAAACAATAACAATGAAAATGAGCTCCAGCTTTTAAGATCCTCACTCTAAGTACTGACCTTACCTTGTCCATGGACTCTTTCCATGCTATCATGATATAAATGATTCCTAACCAGCAAGAGACAAGTACTATAATTACATTTAAAGACAAAACACAGCCACAGATGTATGTTTGTTCACTATTCAACAGCATATTAAGAAATTAAGTTCTGGAATGTTTTCTTTGGTTCTCTCAGGAAATGTGCCATACATCATTATTTCTGTTTTCCACAGCAAAGATTTCCATAAACTATTCTGCAATTTTGCTTATAAAGAGTATATGAAATGGCACAGCAAAGTGTTCATTTTCTCACAGTGAAATTGTCACCAAAGGAACCTGAGAGATGTTTGCATTTATGGGGTTTTATTATATGCACTAGTTGGAGGTTAAAAAGCAAAAAGCACAGCAACAGAGGAGTGTGTTTGCATTTCCAAAACTTGGGTACAGTCAGTGGAGAGCTATACCTGTCAGTCCTGTGACATCTGGGGAACTTTGAGCCTTTGAAACCAGGCTGAATTTGTCATGGGCAAAGCCAGTCACCTACTCCACGTCACACATCCATAAACCTCCTTATCTGAGACTGAGTAACTTGGCAGAGCCCATGTTCTGCTCCTGGCCTGATTTCCCTGGCAATGGAGCACCAGCAGTTTCCTGGGGGTTTTCATTATCTCTGCTGCAGTAGGAATCCTTGAAGGGGAACGTGGCAAACAATGACAGAGAACACCCAGAGACATCAGCAATTCCAGCACACACAACAGTGACTTTTGTAGAACTTCAGATGCTCCAATGACCTTTTGATAAATCAGCAGCACAAGGGCATTACTATTGCCGAGTACTTAGCACAATGCTTACTCCCCTCCAGTGTAAAAATCTGTATTTAAGCTTCCCTGAGAGATGGCTCAAAGTATTGGAAACATTTGACAGGTTTTTTCTACTTGAGAGCACAATCCTTTCAAACCTTCACTGCAAGGAAGCAGAATTGTTTCTTGCTGTATCTCAGAACTTGGAAACTATTTCAAATGATGTTTTCATCACGCCAGAATCAGTCCCAAGTGCTCAAAAGCCTTCTAAGCATGACACTTTTTGAATATTGCTAATAGATTTTACACTTTATGGTATAATTAACACAGGATGTAAAATTGATAAAGTATCAGAAAGAGGGAGTCAGATGTATTTTAAGTACTTCAGGAGGCAGCCCAGCAAAGGTGTTGATCCATCAAAAGATCAAACTGCTGCTGGGAGCATCCTCCAGTTTGCACAATTGTTAATCGAAGGCAGGAGCCAGAGAACAAAAACCATCCAGAGAGTGGGTAATGACCCTGATGTGGAGGGAAAGGGCACTGAGACATCAGCACTGGATAAAAGTGAAAGCTTTCACAAAATGAAACTAGGAAAGAAAAAAAGGAAATTTGATATTTTGCAGCCTTAGTTCCAACGTGATCTATCATAACTAAACTCGGCTGAAAACAGGACATTTTAACAATTTGATAAACCTGACAAAAGCCTACCCTTTGCTTCTTTTTCCTCACACAGAATAATGAGAAGAAAGCCATTCAAAGACATTCTGGAGTTTAATAAATGGCAAAAAGAGAGGGTTGGTCAAATTTTAATCTGTTTGACCATGCAAACTGTATTGAATCTGATAATGTTCATGAGAGGTCTACTGAGGGACTTGCATCCTGTATGAATTATACCCAAGGCTCTTAAATTCATTTGAATGCATTAATTCCTAGCCTAAATCACAGAAAAGTAATATACTGTTATTGTATTTTCCAATGTATACTCCAGCATAATGCACAAACAGAAGAGTAGTTCATTTATATCATGTGGATTCATTAAAAATGAAATCACCTGCTAAGTCTGTGTGTGTTGATTTTTGAGTCACAAACATTCATATTTCCCATGTGTAAGAAACGAATAATTTTATACTTAGGTGTATTCAAGGCTTTGAACTTGATATACATGTAATATTAGAGAAGGAAAATAAAAGTATAATGAAAGATTCTCTATTTCATGTGTTAGAAAACAATATGTTTTCCTCATTAAACTCTCAGATATAAATTCTATAAACCATGAAATTACCTTTGAGCCCTTACTGAAATAACCAGTTCACAAATAAATGATCCATGCTAGAAGAAAAGCAAAGATTAAAATAATAAGAGAAAGTTATATTTTTATATGAGCAGTCAAAAAAAGAAAAGGAAAGGGAAAAAACCAGCAAATTACTACTGAAGTACAGACTTGCAGAGGAGAGATTCTGCTTGAATTCTGAACGATTTAATTCAGCCTCACTCTGAGAGATACATTGGTCATATGAGCCAAATTATGAGGAATTAACTCTCATAAGAAATTGAGACAAACTTGGTCAAGGGAAATGTTTGCACATCTTTCATTCCTAAGTTCCACCAAGCACCATTTTTTCCATCTTGTAACCAAATCAGTAACAATTAAATGTTTCTTTTTGAGGCAATTCCTCCTTCTGCTCCTTCCTTCAGGCTCCCCAGTTGTCCATTTCAGCAAAAGTTCTTGTTTTGGAGAGTGAAAAGTTAAGATGACAGTTAGAAAGTTGACTTCTCTGAAGAATGTAAGGGCAATTTTCCAAAAATTACCAAGCTCAGAAGCACTGAATGCCATTAAAATCAATCCTACCAAAGAAAAGTCAGATTTGTGTCACTGGAAAAGAGATTTCCCAATGGTGGGATTTGGTGGCCTCCAGCAGAGATCACATCAACTGCTTTTCCCTCAAAACCACTTATTACTGCCAAGGATGTCACTGGAATTATTCTCCATTTCTACCCCAGTCCTCATCAGTCCCACCTCAGTTTTCCCAGTCCTGCTCCTTCACAAGGTCTGGATCTTCCTCACTAGTCCCTCACATCAACAAGCCACAATTCAGATTTTTGTGATACTTTTTGCAGCATTTTACTCTTTGGGCAGGCACTTTGAGGCAGTCAGGTGCAGTTTTGTCTGTGGCTTTGCAGGTGGGCAGGCACCTTCCCAGTGAACACACCTGGCTGACAAACTCCAGGGAGTTTAAATCTATAGAAAATGGGGAATAACCCATCATTTATTGCATATGCTATATTGCAGTTAAATTGATGTGCAGTGGTTTTCTTCTTTTCTTATAGTATTTTTCAAAGCATTTTACCAGGGCCATGAGCAAAAACAAATTAATTTTAGAGATATGGAAACTCAGAACAGAATAAAGAAATTATTGCATTAAATTAATTTGGTTTTCAAGGGACAAAGGGCAGGCTCTGTGAGGGCAGAAACATAAACAAGAACCCATGCCCTTAATATCTTTGAATCTAAATTAAAAAATAAAAAAAAGCAGGCACCTTATCTGGAAGTGTTTAGCATGTGAACATATGAACAGAAAGACCTTTCTGCACTATGAAACAGAAAGTGGGAGGGGAACTGCTGAGGTGGGGAAACATGGCAAGAGCAGGAGTGGAGAACACAAAGGCTAGAGCTTGTCTTGGGTTGCAACACAGGATGTGATCAAAGGTATCTATTCCATCACCATCTGTTGAGGGTGGGGCAGTGATCCTGATTCCATGGGAGATCTCCTGCTAATGGGCCATCCATTGAAACCAGGTGGAGCAGTGTTCTTTATTTCCAAAGAGGACGTCTCTTGTTCATGGCCATACTTTATAAACCAGCTGGGGCAGTGTTCTTTATCTTTTCACAACCCATCCTTCCTCCTGGGAGTTCTCTTCTGCTCATGGCCACTGAGTCCCACTGTGGGACTGATAAAATTACTGCATCCCATGGGGAGATGCTCCAGCCAGGGGGAAGAGCCCAACATTTCTTACCAAGATAAAAACAGGGGTTTTGGGACACTAAGGCAGTCCTTTCTCCACTGGACTCCAGAGGGAAACTGGATTTCTCCACATCATCACTGGATCATCAGTGAGAAACTGCACCTTCTACAGGAGCACTGCTTCAACTAAACCACATCTGTCACTGCAAGGGGACTGCAGCCACCATTCAATGGGACTGCTCCCAACACGCTGACTGACGGATTATCAGGTTGGATTCTGACTTTGCCAGGGTTTGGGGTTTGTTTCTTTGTAGTACTGTATTTCTATTTTAATTTTCCTAGTAAAGAACTGTTATTCCTAATTCCCATATCTTTGCCTGAGAGCCCCTTAATTTCAAAATTATAATAATTTGGAGGGAGGGGGTGTACATTTTCCATTTCAAAGAGAGGCTCTTGCCTTTCTTAGCAGACACCTGTCCTAGGACAGAGCCCAACCCCAGCCAGCACAAGGGACAAAGCCCGGAAAGCAGCCAGAGAAGAGGCTGATGTCACTGCCATCAGTGACAGAGCTGGTTCTGCTTCTTGCTTCCTGCTGTGCCAGCTTCAGCCTCTGGCTGACCCCTCCATCAGCCACTTTTCCCCAAAAACATGTGCTTGGGAAAGGCTACACTGCAGGTCCCCAGAGAGCCTCTCATGCACAGCTTTGAGTCCATGGAGCATTATAGAAGAGAAGTCATTATGCCTCACTCAATTAAAACAAGGGGCTGCAAGCATAATTGCCTCTATTTTTTAGAGCTGCAGGGTATCATCCACACAAAACAATGGTGATTCTTCAGGTAATCGAGTGGCAAAGCTTTAAAGTCAAAGCCAGCACTTTTCACCTACTCCACAATAATAACTAAACTCTAGGAGCAAGACCAAATTGGGACGTGTTCAAAAAATAAATAAACAAAATCACACAAAAATAGGGAATTATGCACTGAAAAATATTTACCATGTAGTCCGCCTACTGCCATTTCCTTAAAGTGCAGTAGCAAATGTCATTCCTATGTTTTGGACTTAAAACATCAGAAGTGAAGAAGCTTCCAATTCTTTATTTAACTTGGAAATCGTTGATAGAAAGGCAAGCTAGTATTCCTCAAAATTTACTCAATAAAAATAATACTGACTCCTTTTCTTTTCACTGGAAGTTTAGACGCATAATGTGAGGAGGACAGGAAATTTTAAGACTGAATTCTGAACCTGTCAAAACAAGCACCTATTTATGGAACACAGTGGCAAACTCTTAAATACTCATACTAGATGTGCCTTTTGTACTTTGCACATATTTCCAATAAAACCAGTCACAAGGCTGCTCCAGTCACAGACAGGAATTTAAGTTAGCAGATATTAGCAGCCCGCAGTGGGCAAATGTTCAAACACATTACAGTTTTAATATAATTATAATTGTTGAACATGTTCAACCAATTAGCTACAAATATTCTGTTTATCTGAGATGCTGCCAAAAATTGTGAGCTGCAGTCAAAATAACATGACACTATCGTCCTTCTGCAAAGAATAGCACTAAATCAAAGGCAAAAACATATGGAAAAAGCCAAAGCAAATATCTTATCTGATATTTTATAAATCATCAAATCCCATATTTAAAAAATTTTGCTCATACAGATATAAACTGCCACATATATTTATTTGATAAATTCACATTTTAAAAGTTCATGTCGCCTACTAAAACAAAAGGGCTTCTGAATACCTTGCAGCACGCTTCTTTTTTGTCCAGGCCCCAGACATCAAAATTCCACAAAGCATAAACAAAATGCAGATAACTGAGAAACACCAGCTGAAAGCCTTTAGGGTTAAGAACAAAATCATTTGATTGCCTGCTTTTCTGTATCAACTGCACAAGTACAAAAATATTTTAAACAATCAGGTGAGTCTAACTTGAAAAAAAAGAAACCACTACAATTTGTCTTTAAGAAAGAATTATTAAAAACCTGGGCAGCACAACTCCTATTTAGACAATCTGCAATGCTGCAAAAGCACTTTTTTCAGTGGTGTCCCCTAAATAATTAAGCTGTTCCTTTTACCATACTTCCTATATTACAGAAGTCATTTTCCTACAATAAATCAATAACTCATTCCTTATGTCAGTCATTTTTCTCCATTTAACTGAACAGACTAAAGACCAACACTGAAAGTTAGATTACCTTTGAATTATGTGTGTGATTTAAAATTCAAAGTACCACACTAAGGAGCCTTTTAGAGTGACCACTCTTCATGCAAACAGCCCCATACAGAGCTCTGAGCACAACAGCAGCTCAGAAATGGTTAAAAATGTGAGCACTGCCAGCAAACAGCCAGCACAGACCAGAGCCAACACTTCCCTTTATCTACAGAATTAAAAAGCCAAGCAAGGGGTAAGAATTCCAACACCACCCCCAGCACCCCCCATCCGTTCAGATTAAGTCCAATTTGCATCCAATAGCATAATTTATTCAAGCAGCTTCCAGTGACCTTCCTCTGCAGATATCATCAATTAAAAATTTAACCCCACCATTAAAATATTTGAAAACACTGCTTGTCTTTTAGATAATTCAATGAAAACTAAAAACTGAGAAAATTAAATACTCAAATATCCATTTCTCCACATGTTAATGAGCATAAAATTGAATATCTTAACATCAGCATGTAGTTGAGTCATAGTTTAAGCGGAGCACAGGTTCATTTTACATTAATTTCTAGCATAAAATGTGCTCTCATTAGAAATAAATCACTGACAAGAGAATACATGATATAGACAAGAAAAAAAATAATATGTCAAAAATGCCCTAAAAAAAATGTTTATACTTTCTGCAATTTGCAGAAAAATTGATAATATTAAGGAAAACAAGTTTCCAGAGGCAATCTACAAACAGTGCAAGCCTGGGAAGCCTGTATCAATTAATTAACTGTCCTGTCTCAAAAGCATAAAACAATTTAATCTATCCTTCTGTATTAAAGGTATGGATTTGTTCACATGGCTCTGTCATCTATTAGCTGTCTGTGCATCTAAAAGCACAAGTTGCTGTGGCATTTGTATTCTCCAGAGCTAATAACCATCATTTCACTACCTCAGCTATGCTTCATTTTAAGATTTTCTTTTACAAACTTCACAGACTGTTTTCCTGCCTCTGATGTTTACCACCAGTGACTAACACAGCTGGACAGCCCCTCTGGTCATGCACTGCCTAGAGCTGTCAAAGAGGAACATTTTTGGTTCAAAAAGCCTGTTTTTTAAATATTTTTTTAAACTTTTATTTTTTACTGAGCTTTATTTCACAGTTAGGCTTGAGTCCCCAATCCGTGCCGCAAAATTAGTAATTTAAAGAGGTGATTTGTGCCAAGATCTCTGACTTGGAGATATGTACAGAATCAGGATTTTAATTTTTTCATTTAGCCCATTCTTGCAACCAATCACTAATTCTTTTTTTTTTTTTTTTTAATTATATAAGTGCAAAAACTGCAAAAAGGTACTCTTTTTTAAACACAGAAATTCTCATCTTTCAGCCTTAGCATCACCCCAGCAGACTCTGAACCTCAGCATTACCTGCAGCAATTAGAAGAACCCAAAGTGGCAGTGCAGTGTTAGGTAATGCTTTATCTTCAGCATTCTGGAAGCTCAGCAAGACTCCCCCTCTAAGCTGCTCTCCACTCCATTTCAGCTCAGCACCCCGGATCTGCTCTTTACCAGCTGCTGATGTTCCTTGCGTTAAACTGAGAATTTGTGAGAAAAGCAAAACTTCCTGCTGCGTGTCAGCTTTGCATGAGAGCACTCGAGCCCAGGTCGTGACACTCTTCAGATGCATTTCTGTAAATATTTTTTATTTCAGGTAAACATGGAGCAGGGCTCAATAAATTAGGTACTAATTACAATTATTAGAACTATTAAAATGAATTCATTGAAGAATTTTGCTTTTATACCACTTTTCACAGTAATGTTTTAGTGAAGAGACCACACATTAGCTTCTGATTTTCATCAGCCAACTGCTTAACTTTGATTATTTTACATAAGGAGTATAAAGGAAAAAAGCATGACAAGTTGGAATGAATCAGTTTTGTTACAGATCTAATTTTAATGGGGAAATCCTTGATACAAAACCCATGCACCTGTTCTGGAATCTTAAATTGACCAACTTACGAAAAGCTAAGATTAAACAAAAATTGAACCATTATTGGCTGATTTATAAACAAGGTATAGGGTCCATTCTTTATCCAGCAGGACAGTAATTCTTCTGTACGTAGAGTTTTCATGAGATCAAAATATTATTTAGCTTTAAATCAAAAGATCTGTTATTTTAGTAAGGTCTAACAATACTCAGAAGTAAAATTCCTCATCTGGGGCTGTAATATTTGCTGAAAAAAACCTACTTCAAAACATTAATCAAATTTTTCGCCTACTGGGCAGCCATATGGTAAAGCAGCATGTGAATCTCACAAACTTGCTGATCTTCTGTAACTGGGTGCTATTAATTACGCTTGCTGCATCCATCTCTTAGATTTTTGCTTTGTGAAAAAAAGTATTTATTGCAACAGCTTTTACAAAACAAGGGAATGAAAATCACAATTGATTAATGAGCTGAATGGAAATATTTCCGTTAGCAGGTTTTTAAAATGAGTAAGGATTAATACCATGGGTGAAAATGAACCCTAATTGTGTGTTCCCCCCACCACTTTCTGTTTGGCAAGGGGCTGCAAGAGCAGGGAGAGGGTTTAATATGCATTATTCACTGCATCAGCTTTAGGTGATAATAGGGTTTAAATTAAATAGTTCAGTGCTATAAAGGCTGAGGACTTCATGTGTTTTAGTGCTAAATTCCTTACTGCGAAATTGAATTGTTACACCACTGCAAATTGTATTTGGTTTGGATTTGGGGTTTGTTTTTTGTTTCTAAAACACAACTAAGAGTTTTCCTGAAATCCTGAGAAGCAAACAATTCAGAATGATAGTCTCCATTTTGGCTTTAATTCCTCAGGCCACAGTACTGAGGCTGTTTTGGGATCTCAGCCATAAATCTAGTTAATCATAAATTATAGCTAGAATATAATCCTTGACTCCACAGCCTCGTGTGCCAGGGAAACGGACTCCCAGGAATTACTGAAAGAAGATTGTAGGGGCTGGGCTGAAAAGCCAGCAAATAAGTTAAAATTGTGTTAGTTCACACACAAAAATCCCAGCTGGGGAAGGGAGATGTGATACCTTTGGCCACTGCACACGCCCAGAGCAGCAGAAGTCATGGCACACCTGGGAAGATTTGCCATACCGTATCTTCAAGTTAGAAAGGATGATTTTTTCCTTGCTCTAATCTTCACATTAGTCTCCTCTACAAAATTAGCTTATTTCCACATTTGGCAGAACGTGTGAACTTTATCTGAGGTACCAAGGGTAATAATTAGAAGAAAAAGGTGAGGATTAGTTCTAGAGAGGGACCAACAAAGTTATCAAAAGCATAAAACCCAGACTCGCTCCTTGTTTCCAGTGTAAAAGAATGAGACACAAAAAAACCCACAAAACAGCTCTAACCCAAAATATTCCATGTATGTGAATCATCTCCTCAGGCTTGAGAAAAACAACAGTGAAATACCAGGAATGTTCAAATAATTGTAATAAATAATTATGATGATGATAATGAGTGGTATCCCCTCAAATAACTATTACTGGCAGCTTACTGCAGGTGGAAGAAAGGGAAACAATGTCTTGAATATAGAACTAGGACCCACTGGAGTTATTATTTATTTAAAATTACCATCTCAAATACAGCAACTTCATGTGGAAGGAGACAAAGAAACCTTTACAATAAGGCAGACTGCTGAATGATTTAAAACATTACATATTTCCCAGACTCTTGAAACACAACACTCCGATATGCAAAGGAGTCACTTCTGTCCTGCCAAGTCACCTTCCTGAACCATGGTGTAAATTCCCTTGCCTCCCTAAAGTCTTTGTGCTTCTTAGCTTACAGAAATTTAAGCAGGTAATAATCTAAATGGCAAAATATTTAATTATCAGCTACTTCAAATTACATGGCCACCCACTGGATGAGATTTCATTTAGCCTCGTGAATATATCTGCATTCATGAAGAGCAGGAGGGAAAAAAAATCAAGTGACTTCAAGTGCTAAAGAAGCAAGGGAAGTTTTGCATTAGGAAAAAAATTAAATAGAAGGAAGCTGGTTTTTAACAAACCAAGAAACATATGCTTCTCTGAGCATGATTCTTGTTATAGAGTAGAAACAGAAATAATGGCAGTTTCTAAGTCTCATTGCTCCTTTTTCCCTGCTTCATCCCAACTCCAATACAAACTACTATCTTTGTAAGCAATGAACAATAATAAGACAATTCTTGTGATTGGCCTTCCAGCTCTAAACCTTCAGAAGGAAAAAGCAGTCTTAAAATGAATATGAAATGTTTAAACAATTTTTAATTAGTGACCCAAAATGTGTGCCATAACTTTTCATCACCTCGTGGGTGATCTCTAAACCTCTCCCGCGTACATCGACTGTCTGCTTAAAAGTTTAAAGAGCTAACAAAATGTTTTAACGAGATACAAATCTCAGAGATCATTAATCAATATGTTCAATGTTATTTGTGATAATTCATCATGACATGATATTAATGGGTTACTGTACCCTTCAGAGGTGAGATTAATGCAAATGAGCAGCCACAATTAACTTTACTGCTCCCAACTCACAGGAATGGACAGATGATTATAAATGACAACTATATGTCAATTACAATATCCAATAAAGTGAAGCTTAGAGGGCAATCTATCTACTTTTATAGTTCTTGCCTGACATAGCTGAATTTAGCTCAACCCACTGTTGTCACAGAGTAACCACCGCTCTGAAGGAGGGGTCAAAGTTTTAATTTTCTATTTCTTCAGTAGGAATTCAAATTGTGCATCTAAATGCATTGTCTGAAGGAAAGCTGCAGGAAACCAAGAACAGATGTTGCTTTCTTCATCAGCTGAAGGAAATTGTATCTGCTCTCAAATTGCAACAGCAAGGCCACAAAGAAAATAATCTGCCCTGCTGCGTAATATATTTATTCAATTAAAAAAAATAGAGCCAACATATCAATGCAGCGATGGGGAGGAATTTAGATTTGGTAAATCGCTTTGTCACACACAGGATACTGAGTCCACCCAGGTTAAGGATGCTGAGTGAGGTGTGTGCAGCTTTGTGCACAAACTGATTTTTGCGTGATCACCTTTTGAGCACCAAGGCTCCTGCACTAAACAGATAAGACTTCACAGGAAAATACCCAAATTTCTAGTGGTAACAAAAGAGCTAGAAACAAAGACTTCAGATGTTCCTAAACCAGACAGCTGGCCAGATTGAGGAAATTCTGAAAACATGAGAGATATGATACTTCAGTAAATTATATATTTAGCAAAAATGGGGAAATCTGCTCTGATAATATGGTCAGATTTGGGCTTTCTGCCCTCCATCAGAAAGAAAAAAAAAGCTTCAGTGATGATAAGAAGAGAAAAATCAGTCAAAACATTGTGGAAGCCATAGAAACACCATAAAACAGATATTTTGTGCAAATTCATAAATTTTTCTTTGCAGAGTCTTTCCTAGATGTTATGTCCAGTCACAATGCCCTGGGACAGCTCCTCTGCACAGGGGCCAGAGATGGGACCTGGGGTCAGGGATGGGCCCCAGGGCAGTAACAAATCCCACAGCTACATTTTACATTTACTCATTAAGCTCGCTTAATAATTAACAACAGCAGAACTACAACTTCAGCTCTTCAACACTCCCATAAACTTCGGACCATGCCCAGTTTCTATAAAATCAGATACAAAGGATTTCCAGAAAAAGTTAACACTTGCACCCGGCAGGGTGTTTTGGGATAAATCAAGAGTCCTTGAGACAGCAGTGGAACAACCAATGCAGGTGTGAAAAGCACCCACTGATCACCCACTTTTCTTTGAGAATAATAACTCCAAGGATGCTTCTTGCTTTCAATTTCACTTCCTCACCATAAAGCATTTGAAATTCATTTTAGCTATACTTAGAAGAAAAAATATTGAAAGTTTATTCGTGATTTATTTTTTAATTATCTTCACTCAGGGTCATTTTCTGTGGCTTCTGCTTTGCTGTGAGCAGCACTCTACAAGGCAAGTCATACCCATTGCACTGCAGTGAAATCAGGGTCTGGAAGAACCTCACCAGGAGCTCCACCAGAAAAAAATTCAACAAAAGCCATGGAGGGTTTTAGTTAAGCAATATTTTAGACACTATTTAACCAGTTCTATTAGCATAACACTAAATTTTTCATCATTCAAGTTGTAAGATCATGTATGTTTATACCTTAATACTTAGCTGGAGGACAGCAGGAAAGTTCCTGATTTTCTTTAAAGCAATGTTTTCCAAAAGAACTCTCTCCTCCATCTCATTTTGTTTAATCTAATCATCAAGAAAAATGGTTTTCGGCTGAATAAAACTGCTGACGCCATTATCATCATTTTTTCAACATGGGGAAATAGGAGAAATTCTTTACTACTTCCAATATGGATGATAATACACATTTTTGTGACTATTTTGTCGATTTCCTGACACAGAAGTACATCCTGAGAAAACGTGCCTTGAGAAGAAACGGTTTCAATGCTGACCTCTAAAAAATTTAAATTTTACCACTACTCCTTAAAATCATTTTATGATAAACAATTAGCCTCAGAGTTAATACCTTAACTAAAAGCAGTATGCCCTACACATCCTCAAAAATCCCAGATTCACCAGCAGAAATAAGGTTTATTCCATGAAAATAAGACACTACACTTTGAGCACAGACAAATGCCAGATAAATTCATCATTTAAACTAAATTTGTGTAAGAGGAGGATTTCCTTTCAGATTTTTTTTTGTTGGTTTTTTGTTTGTTTGGTTTGGATTTTTGTTGGTTTTCATGTTTGTTTTTTGTGGTTTTTAGGGGTTGTTTTGGGTTTTTTTTAACTAATTAATCAACAAATTCGAGTTGGCTAAATAAAACCTCTTCCAACGCCTCCTATTTAATTGCAGTTTGGCACCAACAAATATATATCAAAATTATAGTATCTCCCTTGACAGGAAGCTCCTTGCTTCCACACACAGTTATGGCTCTCTGCAGAGTAACCAAGAACTGCTGACAACCTTGAACACTGCTACAACAATATTACTGTACTTGGCAGAGAAGTACCCTTGCGGCAAGAGAAAAGCTGTAATTTTGACTGTCACTTCACATTACACTAGATATTATTTCACTGTATACACACACACACTCACAAAACTCTTAATAGACCACAGTTTTCTCACTGCCCAGCTCCTCTGTTATAAATGACAATATAATACTGTTGACCTACTGGTAGGATCGCTAATAAAGCCAACATTTAACATCACTGAAAATTTTCTTTTAAAATATAGCCATCATAAATTGTCTTGTCCTGGTCGTCTCAAGCTGCTTAAGTAGCTCAAATTTATTTCATCTATTTCATTATTCATTTCAAACAAAAGAAAATGTTTTAAAACAAAGGGGAATTATAATTCATTTGGATTTTGATAGCACATTCTGAAATAGTTGAATAATTGCTGGTATTGTAAGCTTTAATATCTTCGTCCACAATCTGCTTTGGTAAGAAAGGGATAAGCACACGCAAAAAGACCCCAACAAAATCATTTTTCTAGATTTCCAATAATAATGTAAGTAGAAAAGTAACAATAGGTGATAAATAACAGAGAGTCAGAAGTAGAGCTAAATTCCTGACTTCCTCTCTGGGCCCATTTCTGTTAGTCCAAAAATGAGTATGGAAGCATCTAATTGAAAAATAAATTTTGAGTACATAAATACAGAGGACAAAGCCCCTGCTTTAAAATTTTCAGTAGTACAAAATGTTCTGCTTTGGAAATGAGTATATTTGTAGCCAATGAAAGGGATATTTTGTTCTTTTAAACCAGATCCCATTCTAAAATCGTTTACAGCACAGTTTACGTCCTTACATTTTATTTTGCATGCTGCAGACTTTCACTACACGGACTGCTCACTGATTTCCAAACATTTGCACACACGCATTCAGAATTTGCAGAGTCCCACTGTACAACAGCAAACGAATCTCAGTGAAATATGGCCATGATCAAATCCTACAGTCTAACTGCTAAAAATCAAGTTTTGCAATACTCTGATGCCAGTTCACTACACTGTTTTTGCTAAAAGTAAAACAAGATTTAATTAAGCAAACCGGATTTAAATAGACCCAAATAGCACCTGGAAACAGCCATTACTAAAAAGCACAGTTCTGATTTCACTGCAGTTCGGGCATGCTTTGCTGCTACCCTTGTGTTATTGATATAGTGTTTCAAATGCATTTAGAAAGGCTCCATCTCACTTGTGCTGTTTAGATAAGGAAACATCACTGAACCTCTTTGCCCTTCTCCAATAAAATGTATCAAAAATTTCAGCACTGTCTGCTGACCGCACCACATTTAACAAGATTCACAAATGAACCCAGAGTAAGTTTCCCACTGTGACACATTAATAATAAGTTCCTTATCCCATCTATCCCAAGCCATGAATATGTAATGTTATAAAATGAGTCCTTTTCACACAACAGAACCTCAGACGTGAATAAATAAAAACTATCCATCACAAGCCTGTGAAAAATTAATGAGAGTTCTGAGACATAAGGAAAAATTGGTTACTGAGATGATAAGGTCCAGTATGTAAAAATCATGTTCCTCACCAGCTGTAAATTTTATTTTAAAACTTCGCAAAAAGAGTTTAAAAAAAAAAAAGTCTTTCTAGAGCATATTTACCATAAGAAAGAGAGAAGGGGAAAATGCTTTAATGGTGAGACATATATCTGAGTCAGCCAGGCAGTCTTTGGAACTGGGAAGGGGATCAAGCACTGCTGTAACAGGGAGTTACAGCTCCGCTTACAGCAAAGTTGTGACCTTAGATATTTAGAACCACAATTCCTTTTCAAGTTCTTTTCCCTTCTGAATAGTAATTCTGATGAAATAAAGCAATATGTCTTCCTAAACTTCATTTACAGTAATTTCATGACTATAAGGCACACCCTTTCGACTGAAATTTTGATCAAAACCCAGAAGCACACCTTATAGGCCGGTGCGCCTTATATATGGACAAAGTTCAGAAAATTGCCAATCCAGAAGTGAAAGCCGCGGGGAGAGCCAGCAGACGCAAGGAGAGCGAGCAGCGGATCCTCGCTTGGAAAAAAAAAAAAAAAAAAAAAAAAATTTAAAAAAGTGTGCCTTATAGGCCAGTGCGCCTTATATGTGGACAAAGTTTGGGAAATTGTTGCCAGCCCAGGGGTGCGCCTTATATGCCGCTGCGCCTTATAGGCATGAGATTGCTGCACTCAGATAAAAGAAGAGCATGTAGAAATAAATTATTTTCATTCATGTGAATGTCTCTTTACTGTGCAAGTGAAGACTTGAATCACTCATTATGGAGTAATATGGTTAGCACTATGAAAATAAACAAGAAAAAACCATTTTTTTCAAGAGTCAAACTTCCATTATGTTTATGAATACATCTTCACAATCTTGCCCCAAAGACCATGCTGATGTTTGAGGACCACAAGTGCTGTGCAAGGTCTGCTCCAACCACATCACCAAAAACCACTGGAACTTTGTCCCCGGGCACTGCCCAAGTCCTTGAAAGACTTTCTCCAACACAGACAGCACTTTCTAAACTTTTCTACCAATGGACTTCAGGAAAGATTGTATGATCTCCAACCCATTTTGTGAAATGTTAGCCATTTTAATGCCTCACAGCTAAAATGAAAATTATGCTTTGTGATACCAAACTAGGTCACCCATTTTTCTCCAAAATCTGTCTCTGCTCACTCAGCTCTCCCCCATTAATTAAGTTTTTCTCTTTTGTATCCCACCATCATTCTCACATTAAGAATTTCTGGGTTCCTCCAGGTTTGGTGCTCCTGACCGTTTATCGTTTCTTCTTTGTTTCTTAATTTTGACAAATAAAAAAGCATGTAACCTCCTGGTTACTTCAGTGACCATTTTCTGTTAACATGGTGCAGTGGACAAACACAGGGCTTCTCCTTTGCTGGGTGGTTCATGTGTGAAGTGATGAGCTGGGAGAATGTGTTACTGACCCTTTCCTTGGTTAACAGGACAGGAAACCATAATGAAAAAGGACAGTGGCAGAGCCCCCTCCCTTCCCAGAGCACAGATTAGATTTCTCTATCAAGGAGTGGTTGCACTACATAAAACCTGGTCAAGCAGGATGTTTTATTCTTAGCTTCTTGAAAGTGGTTATGTCAGAAAGGAAGGTCTCCAGAGTGCTGTCAGGGGTGTCTATCTGCAAAATAAATTACCTTTTCAAGTCTGCACTGGCAGTGATTGAGTGACTGTGAAGAATTATTTAGTAGTCTTAAAATGCCAGTGGATACAGGTAAGGAACTATTTTTTCTACAAAACTATCATGATCTCAAAGAAGAAAGGGAAATACGGTACAAGCTCCCTAGACTGTTGGGTTTTTTTGAGGGAAGAACAGGTCCCCTCAACAGGGCTCTACAAGAGTTCAATCCCTGTTCAAAATTCCTGTAACAAATGGTCTGACTCCCCTCAGCTTCCCCTTGGTCATCTTTGCCTTGACCACTTGCCTTTCTTAAGTTTAATGTTATGAACCCCCTCTCTTGGGGGGAGGGAAGTGGGGAATTTGGGGACAGGAAACATTTTTTAAAAATTCAAATTTTTAAAAAATCAGAACCCTAGCACAGTCCCATTACCATAAAGCTTTCCTTACCAAGATTAAAAAAAAAAAAAAAAACCTGCAGCCAAATCATTTCACATCATTAGCTAATCCTGTTTTAGAATATCTGACATTTAAGTCCTTTGCATTCAGACCTAAGGATTCTCCCATATTTTCAATAAATTTTCTTATTAAAGTTTTTCTCTTCCCTTTTACTCATGAACTTTCACAGTCTCGCAAATATGTTCATCAGACTATTTATAAGACCTTGCTGCTTAAATGGGTATTAGATTTTCAGCTGGGCCAATGCAGCTGAAGATTCTTTTCTTAAATATCCTTATTGCAGGTTGACCTTTCTTGACTTGATACACACATTTTGCAGGGGAAAAGCCTTCAGGTCCATAATCAGCACAGTCATATGCCCACCACACCAATAGAGAGGGGCATGGCAAGAGCCTGCTAAATATCTTTGACATATATTATCACTACACTTTGAGGTCAACTTTACATATCAACTCCCGTGAGGAAAGGCCAACTGAGGGCTGATTAATTTTCAGACATATTTTAAGTCTTACAAAATGCGTCACCGTATGTGAGCAAAATGGAATATGTTTTTTATATTTAGGGGAGAGGGGAATTAAGAGCACCACTGTTTGTTCTTGGATTCTCTAAGTCACAAGGGACAGCCCTGAAGGACAAGCAGAAACAATTTCAATTTGCTATTTCCGTCTGAAGAGTAGCAGCCCCTGTAATGCACTTCCTCTGCTGCTGCAGCATCAACATCCCTCTATATTTTTATGCAATCTATATTTTCACTTGCTTGGCACTGCAGTGGTTGCAATTGGCAGTGCAATAGATGAGTGGGCAAAGCATGAAATTAAAAGATATTCTTCCTGCATTGCGCTGACAGTGCAAAATCTCGGCCAATAGCAGCCAACCTCCAGAATGTTTATTTTTAAACTAGGGCAATATACCATTAGTTCTCAAGTTTAATTCAATTGATTTTCAGGCAAATAACAATAAAATTAACCCCTAGATAGGACAATCTTTGGGTGATGGATGAGAGTGCTGCAGCGAACACCAGACCTCACACAATGAATTCTCTGCCACCAGACTCCCCCGTGGGACACCCAGGCAGACCAGGACAGAAGTGATGCTGGGGCCAAGAGGAGTTCCCTGTTCATCACCTCAGCAAGGATGGATTCCACGACCTTCTGAGAAAAGCCTATATATAATTTTTGCTGAATAGGCCCCTCAGTTAGCAGCAGAATCCAATTTGTAATTTAGCCTTAAATGCATACTCCACAAAAAGCTATCAGGTAAGAAAAACACCTGACATGTAGATAAAAATGCTTTTTGACATATGTAAGTAAAAATAATACTATGGCATATTTCAAATTAGCCATTTGAAGTGTGCATACCCTGAAAAAGTTTCAGCGTTTAAGCATTTCTTTTGGTTTTGCCTTTTTTTTTGATTTTGGGTTTTGTTTGGTTTTTTTTGACCAAGAAAATATTTATGAAAAGAAAAATAAATAATTAATTTTCCTGGCTGCAAGCTGGGATTCTTTCCTGGTTAAACTATATGCAGTGAAATGGCATTTAAATTATATGAGAGAATTGATTCAAATGGCTTCCATTAGCAATTTGGCAGGCTGCTGTGAATTGCTCCTAATCAATTTTAAATAAAGCCATTCTATCTGCGAATGGAGGCATCTTCATGTTAAACATCTCCACGTTGCACAACTGAAAAACAGTGGCTAAAATACAAATTTCTTCGTAATTTTTTATAACTCGTTGTGTTTAACAATGTGCCATCAGTGAAACTAATGCAGAATAAAATAACTGCATGTGTCCTCAGAGAAATGTTCTGGGCTCTAAAGGTTTTCTCTTTTCTCTTATGTTAATGAATATTTCAAAGTAATGCTGTTCTAGGCCATTTTACAGTACAATCATATCTTAATTTTGCTTGAGATTTTATCAAGAGTAATTAGATCCATTTGAGTTGTAGATATGCAACACATACAGTACAACCATTTGAAGCAGGTGCATTTGTATAATGAGAATTTATATTAAAAAACAAAAACTGCAAGAATAGCATCAGACATTCAGAGTTTTCTGCTTGATGTGTCTGGCTGTTGTTTAGAGGAGACATCTACAATTTCAAATCAAACTTTTTTCCTGCAAAATCTTTCCACAGCACAAGAAAACAAATTCTAGTTGTGACAACCCATCTTCTACTAAAGTAGTTTGAAGGACACACTTTCATAGTGGGCATAATAAGACAAACAGAGAAATTAAACCATTGCAGCTCCCATTAATCCAGGCACATTGTTCAAACAAACCCGTAAATGGATTTATAAAAATATTGAATGTGAAATATCTCACATTGGCAACAAAACCATTTCAATGTAATTCTTCAGTTTGACCTCATGTGCCATGAAAAGAGACGAGGCTGCTTGAGATGCTGCGAAATTCTGAGATGTGAATTCAGCAACAGCTTCAGATGGCCACAGCCTGGTTTGGTGTGTCTGGCATGTGAGTCAGAAAAGGTCTGTATTTGTCTGACTTGGAACAGGATCTCAGAAACCTCATCCTGTTGGTTTCAACAATTCTGGTATTCAGAGAATCTCCCTCCTCAGTCTGATGTTCAGCTCTTAATGGATCGTATTTGGTACCGAGTCATTGGAAGAAAAAAGAGATCATGTTCATCTTATACAGAGATATTTGAGTCTTGCTTCAGAAAGCTTTTTATATATAAGAAATAATTAACAGAGTAATGGTAGCAAGAGCATTGTAATGAGATAAAACTAGCAAGTAAAACATTATCATTTTAGGAAGCATTGTTTGCATGTGCTCTGTTTCTAGTCTAAATCATCCTCCTAATAATGTCAAAGTACATAATAAAGTGTCAGAAACCAGTGAAAAAGCAGATTCAATCACAGACAAGGAATTCACACTTTGTGGGCTGGGGACACTTGGGGAGCAGGAACATGAAGTGCTTTTTGCACATAAGAAAACAGTTCTTTAACAGACTGTGACTGCTACCATAAATCAAAGATTTACTTTACAAAACATGGTGAGGGGAAACCTCTTTCCAGAGACTATAAAGCAAAGAGGTGTAAGTAAATAAAGCTGTCCCACATACTTGCACTGCTCAGTTCCAAAAACCAAAGCACGGCTTTCAAGAATCAGTAAAGTTAGCAGCAGGTATTACACAGGATATCTTTGCTTATTTATCCTTTACCACTCCCTCTGTGACTTGTCCAAAAGAAAATGTGGAAAAGCAGAGCATGGGCATGCAGATGGAGCAATACAGGACAGCAGCTGATACAAAGGAGTTTAATTCTGTTGTTCCACTTGTGAAATCTAAGGAAATCACTAACCTTCCCAAACAGAAGCTGAAAATGCTTTCTGATGTGCGAAACTCAGTACCAAATTTTGTCTTGCAAAAGATTTTTGTGGTATGTTAACTACTTCAAAATAGAGGTCTATTAATATCTCCATTATTAATAAAACCTACAGAGGAAGCAATTAACACAACCTTAATGCTAAACAATTTTTGAACTCAGCACATTTAGACAAGACTACTCATCACAAAATTACTGTTCTTATTTCTGTTGGTTGCTAAACAAGGTAATACAGCAATACTTACCACAACTGTATTATGCAATGATACAGTTTTAATGCACACCAGCATTCAAGAAATTAGATATAGCAAAAATCTCTCATGACTACTTAAATTTTAATCACTTTTTTATTGTTATACTGCAGGAGTCAAGAGTAGAGTAAACAACATTCTTAACCCCACTGGGCCTTAAGCAGGTTCTCCTTACAGAAATGTGAGGATGTTGGCAATTTGTTCTGTTCAGAGATGCTAAAAAAGTCTGCCGTCATCCAATACCCCCTTGTATCATTAAAACATTCTTATACAGCTAATTCACTGACAGTTCAGATATCTTAAATCCATCAATAGCATTGGAAAAAAAAGAAATAGACTATGAAAATAAAATTCAACAAATCTTTAAAGCAACTTCTTAAAAAAATGCTTTGTTTGAGGATTTCTCACAAACTTGTACGAGACTGAAAAAAAAGGCAAAAAAAATTCCATTGCCTGAGCTTGCTGAAGTAATCCAGGATTTCTATTGAGAATGAGTGCTGTTGAAATAAACAGTACTATTTGGCTGGCTGACTAAGACTGCCCGTAAATTAAATCTTCCATGTCTTCTACAAATATTTTTCTTTATGAACAGGTTTGTATCTATCCCAGAAATAAAACCCTGATGGTTCAAAATCACAGGATTTCTATACCAGTTACGAGCCTGTGTTTGACCAGTCTCCTCCTCAAACACAAGACAAACAGATGTGCATTGAACCTTTTAATGTTTGCACAAAGTGCAGAGTTCAGCCGTGGGTACAGCTGCTCCTGAGCACAATCTCACTGAGCTGAATCACTCAGATGTAACTCAGACCCAGGGCTGGATCCACGATTGCTTCTGGTTTTCTACACATGGGGGGAAATCCTGGAAAATGTCAATACAAAGAGAATCTCTCAAAAGGGTGTAATGAACACAGAGTGTGTATCCTAAGGAAGGCAATCCAGGCTCAGGGTCAGCTCCCATCAAGCTCAAAATCAGCAGGCACAGCCTTGGAAATGCCCTCTGGGATAACGGATAATGGATAAGGACATAGAGCTAGAACGTTTCCTAAAGTCCTGGAATATATTTAATACCTTATTTAGAAGGAAAATAAAAGCTATATAAACTCCTTCCATACTGTCTCCAATTAGCAGGTTTCTCCCCCCAACACCTAATTGAGGTATTCTAAATTCCTCATAACTTAGAACATTTCTCAGCCATCCTTATGGTACTTGGAACAAACTAAATAAACACCATGAAAAATGTTGGACCTCACTACCTGTATTTTTCTATCTTGATCTGATCTAGCACAGAACATTCATCAGTTTAGAAAGCAAAGAAAGAGGTACAAAGGTAAGATCTTTTCTGTCCTCAAAGTGTCTGATAAATATAAATATCAGCTTTACATCCATGACTCATGACATCTTATGACATTTTAAAATACATTTAATAGCTTTAAAAAACCCTTCTAAATGGATCTTGTCATTTACTGTAAATGTCCACTGTAGGTCACATGCTCATCAGATGGAGTACATTTAGCATGCATTTAAGGGCTTGCTGTTGCTTTTCAAAACAAAAAGATATAAATCTTAATACTCTCAGTTCTAATGTATGGATACAAGCCATTAATCACTCAGACAAACATATGTAGGCTGGAGCCCTGTATATGCTTCAAGAATAGAAATCAGATGAACAGAGCTCACACCTTCAGGTACATCTGTGCTCTCCCTAACCCTCATCATGTGAAATTTGGTACAGAAGTTATGAGTTGTGCTCTTCTTTCTGTCAATATCTAGATCCCCTGCAGGCCACACCCCTCAGGGGATTTTTGGTTTGTTGTGATTTTTGAATGGGCCAGAGCAGACAGTGAACATTTCACTATGAAATGTCAAATTTTTCATGCAGATTCAAGTGTTCATCTTCCTTTTTTATCTACCATTAGAAACAGAAAAGGACAGAAAAAGAACAGTGCATAAGCATCAGTCTTATCCCAATTCTGTTTCTACTAAAATCACTGCCAAGCTCCCATTGATTTCAGCATCACAAGAGCCATTCCATAAAGTACTACCTCATATTTTATGTGTTTGGATTTCTTCTCTGACACTGCTACTAGAAATATTCCCATTCTAAGAAAATGCAACAGACAGGTTTAATTTGACATATTTACATATTACTAAAAGAATGTCTCCCAAACCCTGCACATTCATTTTCAGACAAGAACATTACATAACAGTCTGCTAAAAGAATGATTAATGCACATCTCAACTTCGAATTTCAGTACTGGAAGATAATAAGAATATTTGATACAGCTGAAGGAGCAGTTTGCTTCAGAAAAGGAGTAGAAAAAAAAGTTTTAAGCAGTCAAACACAATTGCCTGATAAGAAAATAAAATTAAATTACAACCATACAACCATTGTCGTGTTCATATAAACAAAAGAAGATGCAAAATACAATTGCTAATATTGACAGGTGTCCTTTCTCCCAGGAGAGCTTGCAATACACCCAGTGACAGCAAACACCAGAGAAGTCACTGGTCCCTCTATAGATTTGAGGTTAGGCTAAAAACCTTAAATCCTTATAATTCTGGAAATAAGGTAAACAACAGAAACCAAACCAATCTTATCATGAAAGAAAGGGATGGTCAGATGTCAAACTTTCTTCTGCTCTTAAGGAAAGGACAGAGAATCAACAGGAAGAAAAATACATCCTCAAATAGCACATACAAGCTTTCTTTATACATGGAAAAATTGAAAGTATTTCCATTGTTGATTTCCAAAGCTACCAAATAAACAACCATAGAAACATGGGATGGTTTGTATTGGAAGGGACTTAAAGCTCATCTCATTCCTGCTCCAAGCCCTGCCCAGCCTTGGACACTTCCAGGGCTGGGGCAGCTCTAACCTGAGCCAGGGCCTCACCTCCCTCACAGGACAGATTTCTTCCTTCCAATGTCTCACATTTTACTGTGGATTCCACTGCCTGAGCCTTAAGGTATTTTAGCATGAAAATCTCCTTGTTCCTCTTCTCATTTATCATTGCCTATTTGGGTTCACACTCCAGCAGCATCCAGTGTGCCAGACAGGGAGGAAGAGGGAAAGAAAAAGTAAAAGGTATTAGTCAGATTAACACAAAAACCAACAGGAGATAAAGAGGAGCTGTGAGAGACTGTCAGACACCAGAAACACCACGGAGAGATGGAGCTGATGGAGACAGGAGTCAATCCCCAGACATCACTGGAGTGAATTCTGTCTCCAAGGACTGGGGGGAGTTCCTGCAGAGCAAGGGCAAAGTCATTTTGCCCTGAAGGCCAGATTTTAATCTGCAATGTAACATATATTTTCAGGTATCTTATGTTTTGCAGTTATCTACAGTGTGCCTTCATTGTTCAGGCAAAAGAGATGCTGAATTAAAAGGGGGCAGGGGGGTGAGATCCCTATACCACAAAAGGAAAAAAAAGGCATTGGGAGATAATAAAAAAATGTTAAAGTACATTGTGAACAAGCATTATGTATTTTAAACTTGATCTATAGCTACAACTTTGAAACAAATTATGAAATTAAGGGTCTTGAAACCCATTTTCTTGGAGATGATGACACACAAGACACTAAATAACAATTTGTCTATGCTCCCATAGAAAATATAAGCAACATCAAGAGCCGTTGTACATTTAAAACCAAAACCCATCCTCTCTAAAAAGTCATAAATAGTACCATGTAGAATTCTTACTAATATTGTAACTACCTATATTCCCCTGGTTCATATGGGTAGCATCAATAAAATATTCTCCCCTGAGTCAAACCTTTGCAAAGGTATTCACTTAAAGAATTATCTACATTAGAACCATTAACCTTGGTGCTCAGCATGTTCTGCAATTTCTGATCCAGCCAATGACTTCTGAGATTAAAATGTGCTTTCTGGAAAAAAAAGCCAGCACGTTTTACAGAGAAATTTTATATCATAAAGGTAATATATTTCTAAAGATTGTATGCTTTTACAGATCCTCAGGATAAAGAAAGATTTCCATAAACAGCACTTCAAATATGATGAATTAAATTACTTTAAAAGTTTTAAATATTTTGCTTTGAAAATGAGCAATACAACGTTCACTACAATAAAGAACAGAATTAAAATGCAGGTTTCATGCTAAATGCTTTGTGTACAAATGGATTTGTGCTCTATTTTTGCTGGAGCTTTGTGGTGTTTTGAGAAGACACTAATAAAAATGTTCATTATAGCTTAGGAAATGTGTGGAAAGAGATATTCTTAACCAGAGCAAGGCTTGGTCCATGTTAGTTGAATATCTATTTAGACCACACACAGTGGTTAATATTTGCCAAAGAATGTAGCATTCTGCAGCAACCAGGTCAAAAACACAGTATATCAACTTCCAATTAAGTTAAAAATAATGCAAAAAATGTTTAACTTAGACCTCCAAGACCTCCTCAGCTTTTAATTTAAATGGCTGCAGGGAACAGTATACAAAATCATATTTTGTGAAGTTTTGAAATCTGGAATCATCTTTTATAACAAATAATCCAATAAAACTGAAGTTAACCTCTAAATGAACAATGCCAACGACAATAAAGCAAGAAGCACTTTACAGATTCAAGCTGAACCTACTGAAAGCCTGGCTGCCTTTGAAACTCAAGCAGATTTGCAGCAGGACTTGGTCCCAGCCACCTCCCATCTCTGCAGAGCTCTGAGATTTTCATCCCTGGAGTCAGAGCAATTATTGGGCCCCCATTCTAACTCCAGCAGACACTGACGCCTTTCACCACAAAAAGCAGCCAGCTCATTAGCATTCACTGGGTGAGAAGCTTTTTAGGCTTTGTATGTTTTCTTTCTTAAAATTACTTTCTTCTCCCCAGCCCCTGTATTTGCTGTGGCTGTGCACATCCATTACTGCACTATACAGATAGGCAGTCCCATTTTCTGCTAAACACTAATATTATTTCAAGTACTTAGTATATTATTATGAAGTTTTGACAGGTTTCTGACAAGACAGGAGCAGTATTTCCTGGCACACATAATCCCACAATCATCCAAGAAGGAAAGAACCGCAAAAGAAAACAAAAATTAAATTTGCTTTAAACAAACGTTTTCTTCTAAGGTTTTTCTTTTGAACATAATTAAAATTTAAATTAAATTAAAGCTTTGGATCAGAAACAAATGCAAAACATTCCGTGATCCTCCAGAAGAGAACCAATTCTTTTAATATTGCATTTGCAGATTCATGTCAGAGGGGAAGAGGAAATTTGGCTGCAATAAAGACCAATTTAAATGTTTAAGAGGGAGTAAGACAAGCCCTCACTAGACCTCACAGTCACCCATCCTGCTACTAACACATCTTTCCTACCATAACACACACTGCCACGATGCCCCCCGAATTTTTAAATCCTACTTGCACAAGCTGTGACAGAGATCCCGAGGCAAAAATAAATATATCATATATAATTAAAGACTATACCCATATATTCACAGAGGCAGAGTTCTCACTCTCTAATGCCTAAGGAAGAATACAAAAATATGACACTGCCTTGGGATACTCTCCTACTCTCAAACAAGTTTTAAGCTTAGGACATCCAGAGTCAGAGACAGTCCTTGCTGTCTAACAATTTTTTTCTATTATATTTCCATCTGACCAATTCCTCTTGAATCCATGGAAATTTCAGCAGTCACAAAGCACAGAAAGTTTCAGCTGTGCCATTTCCTTCTACAGAAGTGATCAAATACAACTCTGAATGATAAGGTTAGTTTGAAATGGGTTATACACGAAAGAAAGAGTAGTCTGATAAAATAATCCAGAACAACAAAAGGCACAAGATCAGAGTTGCATAATGAAAATTATCACATTTCTTCAGTTAAATAGTTGAAGTCTTCAGAGAATGAAATTCTATCAGCTGGAACAGAAAATTCAATAAAAATGTTTCATAAATCTGAGCAGAAGCTTTAGGATTTGACTCATTACTGCTACTCATTCTCAATCTTCAAATTGTTCTCAAATATTTCTATGCTCCCAAACAGATCCTCACCACAAGTGATGTTATTTGCTGATTCAAAAATTTAAGTGCAGCTGCATTACACAGTATACTTTTTAAACAGAGGAGCGAAACAAAACACATCTCATGAGTAACTCTTAATCTGCCAGCAAATCAATTATAGAGAGCTTCTGTAAAAAGCATCTGAAAATCTGCTTCCAGTCAACACAACTTAGCCATCTGCTTTCCACAGATATCTGCCAGGAATGGGTTTGCAAAACCAAATTAACAGTGATTACACAAAAATATTCAAAATTTAATTTCAGCTTGCCAATCACTTTTATAGTCCTTCACATGCATGTGCAAAGAATCCTCCCCTCACCTCTTTGAAGTTAATGACATGTTTAAGCTGCCCCAGAAAAATGGCTAAAGCCACATTTAGCAGATTTGGTTTAAATGAGCTTTGTCGGAGTCACTGCAGTGTTAGAGGGACAGAGCCACTACTGGGGCTCCACACAAACACAAAGGGTGCTTTCCTCCAATAAGGAGGAAGCTGCTGTAAAACACAGTGATACCTCCACTTCAACTGTTTTAATCCTGGATTAAATCCTGGATTAGTGCAGTTCTGGACATCAGAGGTGTCAATTTTACCTCCTGACAGTTACACAGTTACACCGGATTATAAGGCGCACTTCTGGGTTGTCGGCAAATTCCCAAACTGTATCCATATATAGCGTGCACCAGGTTATAAGGCACACTATTTTTTTGCAGCAAGGATCTGTGCACAACAAAGTAACAAATTAGTAACAGAATCATGAGATCGCGGGGTTTACTGGCAGGTGCTCAATTTGCAAACATTTTTCACAGATCGGCGCAGCCTTTAAACGCAGCCCCAGTCTCCCTCCCTGTGCCATGGGCCCCGGCACTCCCACCCACCATTCTCCCGCACCTTGCAGCCGCCCCCGGCGCCGGGCTGCTCACTGCTCTCGCTGCGCTCACGGCTCGCACGGCTCCTGTTGATCGCACAGCTCTCGTTGCTCGCGGCTCTCACCTGCTCGCAGTCATTTGATTGCGAGCTCCATGTTTGTTGCTGCGCAATGTGAAACAGAAATTGTTTTGAGATCCCTTCAATACTCAAACTTTTTCCATACATAAGGCGCACCAGATTATAAGGCGCACTTCTGGGTTTCGATCAAAATTTTAGGCTTTAAGGTGCCCCTTATATCATGAAATTACTGTATTTATTGTACATCTGCTCACCAACTGTTCCACCACACTTGTTGCCAGTAGCCCCAGTCTATTCTAGATGCTGTATGTGCAACCATTATAACACTCCTTCCTCAATTTTTTTCTCTTTTTGTCAGTATCCCAAACTGCCAGTTTGTAGAAATTCCCACTGTTTAATGACTACCAATACAAAGTTAATCTTGCAAGGCGCCACTCATCATCTGGCCCTTTTTCAGCAAGCACAATGAAGGATGCTGATAACCACACAGGAGGTACTAACCTTAGACAGATGTGCAAATAATCCTTTCACATGAGGGTAGTGCTGCAATTTTATCCATCTCTATTTTTAAAACCAGGAAAAAATGTGCAGAAATATTAGTTTTATATTTCCCCTTGCAAGACATGCAGTGAATTACAATACAAGGTGTAAATACTTCTCTTTTTAAAACTATCAGAGTTTTTAAATCCATGCTTTTTAAAAAAGGCTAATAAAGATAAAGGGATGAAATTAGAAGCACCTGGATTACTCTGCAGCCAAAGTCACATCATTCATAACATTGTTCCAATTCTTTTAATTTCTGTTGCAATCTTGTTGTACAAGTATATAATTTTATATCTAGCTACAAATACAGGAATCTCTGTCGCTACTTCTGTTATCAGAACCAGGTTTTCATGTTCAGAGCTCACATTTCTATTAAATGTAATATACAAAATTTTGGCCAAAAATAAGAAATATCTTTCTCATTTTTTTTTTTTTTATTTAAACAATAATCTTAAAAAGAATTTAAATTGAGTACTTGGATCCTATTTAAAGATATATTAAAACCTACACGTTATCTTTAATCTTAGAGGAAAATGCATGTGTGACATGTCCTAGCATATTAGGAAACAATACAATCATAAAAGTGTATTATAAAGCTCCAAAGTTTTGGGTTCTGATCAAAGTAAAACATGAGCATTCCTGCAATACAAATCAGTAATTCAGTACCCCAAAACAGTGTAAATGAAAGCACAGAAAGCTGTCATGTTCTAATCACAGTTGACGGTGGATATTAATTTACTTTTGAGATGCTGGCTTCAAAACATAAAATGATGACATGGACAAATCCAAAGGGTCCAGGACGACTCCAGGAGCAGGGTTTTGTTTGTGTCCCTTTTAAACCTTTCCCACAGGATGTCACTATTGCTCCACATCAGTGGGGAGCTGACAGACACTGGGGACCTCCACACTCCCCTCTCCTCAAGGCTACACCACACAGATATTTAAGCATCTTCTAATTTTGTAAATAAGATTACAACAATGACTGATCCAGCTCAGCTGCCATGTTGCAAGCCCAAATATTTGCTGACTTTTAAACAAATTAAATCCTGTTACAGTCCCTGCAGCTTGAAAAAACAGAACGCTAACAAACCTGGAAATGGTGATGTTAATGCCTGTACATTGTGCCCACTTAAACAGGACATAATACAACTGAAGACATTAAAGTATATTCTTCCTTAAATTCCTGCATTTTCACTTTTAGGGCTATATAATTTATTTTCCAGATATTCATGCCATTGGATAGACTTTTTTCTAACAAAAGAGTGACATCTCGTGGTGACACAGAAATTCTGGCTTGAGCACAGCTCATCTCTGCGCTGGTGAAAAGCTGCAGCCCAGTCCTGCCAGCTCCTGCTGCTGCAGTCCCAGCAGAGATGCCCTGTGGATCCAGGCACTGTGGACATCCCTCCAGGGACCAGAGGTACCACATCTCCCTGCCTTTAGCCAGCAGGGCAACTCCTCACTGCCACTTTTGTCTGGCAGTCAGATGTGTGACTTGGAGGTTTGGAAGTAACTTCTCACAGTCATCTTCCTGGCAAAAATGTCTGTCAGAAAACCTGAATCAGTAAGAATAAAGATTTTCTAAAATGCAGTGGGTCAAATTAGCCATAGCATACTGAAAAATTCAACTGAGCACAGCCAAAAATAGATTTCAATCACCACACCTGTAATTATACTTTCAAGATTAACTTTTTAGAAGTGGGGTTTTAAGTGTTCCTGTTCTGTTCAGTCAGTACCTTATATAGGGGGATAACATTTTTCAAAGGCATTTTTGCATATTTATGCCTTGTTATTGCAAATACATTTGCCTTAATATGGTAAAGCATGAATGTTCTATTGTTGACAGTTCAAAAAAGTTAAAGCAGAGCTGTTGGGCTTTTTAAGTCTTTTATAGTAAATACTTTCTTGTTATGAAAATGATGAGAGTGTTTTGTACAGTCCTTTTGCCTGTTAGTGCTGCTTAATGGATACTGACACTTAATGAACAATGTATTTGTAAAGTGCTGTGCCTGAAACAAGGCGTCATCAGCAGAAATCAGAAAAGAAAATTTCCCATTCTGCCATTTCCATATATGCAATGTAACAGTAATGAAGACCAGGTGCACACATGTGTGAATTATTTTATACAAGAACAGCAAAACTGTCACTGTGGTCAGCAGTCTGTGAAGAATATAAACTAGAAAAATTACAATGTTGCAGAGGAAAACCCCCTAAAGTAATTACTGAAGTTTATTTAGCAGAATATGCACCTTTGCTACTCTTAAGGTATTAGTGTTCCAGTTTACGTTACTCAATATTTTAAATAACCTGCCATCTTCAGACCCACAGTTCAAGCCAATTATGCTGCCTTTTATTGTGCTGAAGATTGAATTAAAGTCAACAGGAAAATATCCCACGTCAACAATGCACTGATCCCAAATATTCCACCTCAGTCGTTCTGTTCCTGTTCAAAATGATGCACAATCAGTCCAGTGCTCCCAGATACAGGAATCAATTTCCACCCACAAAAATTATGGATGCAATAATGCACCTGCAACTTTTTTGAGAAAACTCTGAATCTTGCAATATTGAATGATTTTCCAGGGTTACAAGGCTGAGGTTACAATGGAGACGAATCAAAATCGGTTGGACAAACAATTACACCTTACCTATAAAATGTCTGATAATTTTATTTGGCAGCTGAAACTTCGCATGGAGAGCTCTTTTGCCTAATCTCTGTGAGGAGGTATTATAACGGAAACAATTAAAAACAGTGAAGAAGTCAACAATTGAAATCCTTCTTTTACAGAATAATATATTCTGAGAATCGGCCAAGAACTCTACCAACAACAAAATTTGATCCCTTTCTTTTTTTCACTGCAATAATCATCTTTCTCCAAGAGCAAATAACCTGTATTGCTTCTCTCTCTGCTCTCTGAGTACATGGTAATGTCAGTAAAATACTGTAAAACTACTGGAAATCAGCTTTCTGAACTCCTAGCTCACTTCACATGACTGAAGGGCTAATCTTGTCACCCTGAGGTTTTCCACATGTTTTCACACACCTTGCTAAGTTTTAATCGCCACCATCAAAAATTCATATTGAGTCTAATGGGTCTAAAACCAACCAGATCTGAAGTTTCTGTAGAGCCTCAGGAATTGTCAGTGTCAACTCCCTTTGAGGTGCCTAAGGAATCAAACAACCTCCTTAACAATAAAGGAAAAATAAAAACAGATATAAACTTATGATGTCAGCATCTCAAACCAAAGGAAAACAACAAAACCAGCTGTAAAAATAGGAACAAAACAAAGAGTAGTAATGTAGGAGTTAAAAAAACCTACAAATTATAAAGTACATATTATGGCTTCTCATTTCAGGCGTGATACCACAAATCTTAATCATGCAAAGAACTGCTTTGTTTCCTCATCAAAAGAGAGGAAACCAGAGGGAAGTTTTAGCTCATTTAACTCATTGTTAATGACAGTGCAGGAATTCTTTCATCGAAATAATTTAAAGTAATCTATTCATTCCTTTATATCTAATTAAAAATATCCTGGAGGGCGAATCCAGATAAACCCACAGTCACCTTGGCAAAGATGGGTTAGGTGAGGTCTCAAAGTGCAAACCCCACAGGCTGCTGCTACAGGATGAGAGACAGGATGGAGAAAGTCTGTGTGCAAGAATCTGCACCCACTCACCTCCAAAAACAGCTCTGCTGCGAGGTTCTTTCTAATAGTGGGGGACTTAGGGATAGACATAAAGGTAGAAATCACAGTTATTCATATTCCCTGATCATACACCTCCTCAAGCTGGCATGAAAAGAGAATGAAAGAAAAATTGCAAGTAATTCAATGTGTTGTTTGGCACAGGAAGAAAAATTAATCCCTTCCAACTCCGTATAGGACTCCATGAGTTCAATCTAATGATTGAAGAACTGACCTGGACATGATTTGAACCAGACCAAAAACATGGCTGAACTATTTGAAATGCAATGTTGATTCCCCAGCTTTTTCCACACCAGAATTGGACCTTCAATAAACTGGCATCATGAAGAGAACAGCTATTGCTTAAATAAAGCATAAGACAGAGAAAAAAGCCAATTAAACAGTGAATCGCTTGATTTCTCAAATAAATTAAATGCAATGGAACACATTTACTTTATCTTAAGAAAAAAAAAAAGTAGTGATCCTGAAATTCAATCTGGCAAAGTTTTTGCTACTTTCTTACCAACAGAATTGGACTTTTTTGGTAACAAACTTCTTAAGACTTACAGACACCAGATTCATACAACTGAACAGATGCAAGTAGTTTGAGTAGTTAATAATACAGATGTGCACTCTGATATGGTTGCATGGCTTTAATTTCCAGGTGTTTGTGGATGCCTGTCAGGAATTCTCTAGAACCATGTTTGTTTTGGCCAATGACATGACCGTTTTGGCAGGATAACCACTGATGGCTCTATTAATTAAGCTTAGATGTAGTATGAAATAGTACTCTTACAAGTAGGTTATGTTCTGCATAGATTCTGGTTGCTGACCAGGATCACTATCAGGAATATTACTTTTCAGAGTATTACAGTTTTCCATCAATGAAACTCACCCTCTTAAAGCAGAAAAAAACTGCTCTCATTTGCAAACTTAAGGAAGGATTTGAAATCAAGATTGGAATCATCATCATCAGATTAAGACACTGATCACAAAATAGTACATTTTTTTGTTCAAGCAATCAAAGTGTCAAATAAAATGCTTGGTTACTAAACCATATGGAAAAGATAGTATTAGATATCTTAAACTGATATCTTAACTTTTCACCTGGCTAACATTCTACTGCACTATCAAAACATTTTATGTTCTAATAGAACTGTTATTCCATTTTTTAACTCCAGCACCTCCAGAGCTTTAATCAAGGCAGATGAAATGTTCCTAAGGACTACAACATTCACCTCACTGCTTCCTCCTTCAGAAAGTTTATCTGCTGTGCCTGTTGCCTGTCCTGCATATTGTCCACTGTTTTATGCATTAAATCCACAGTCTTCTGAAAAAAACCTCAATTGCTTTACCCTGGCATAAGTCAGGCACAATCTCATAAGTATAACACAGTTTGATGCATCACTGATATAAAACACAGCTACGACATTTCAAAGGCTTTTATTTCTTTTTATTTCCAACTGATATCAACCAACCACTGCACCTACCCATGGGCATCATTTTCTGCTTCTGAGAGAAGCAACAAAGAAATAAATAACAGATTTTTAGAATTTGTACTACCAAACTGACCACAGGACATTTCTTCTTACACATGACCATTTTTCCTGACACAGATCTAGAAAGCAGGCCCAGGAGCAGTTACACGTATTATAAAGTATTGCTATACATTTATCATTCTTCAATCTTTATACATTTTTAAAGGTAAATGAAAAGGTAAATGAGAATTTATGTACTTCTGTACTAGAAACATATCAAGAGAAAGCTGGGATAAAATGAGAGTTATCAAAAAAAAAGCAATTTTCAACAATTTATGAAAGTTACAAACCAATTCTTGGTTTTCCAACTATGTTCAAAACAAAAAGTGTGGCCAGTATCAAGTGTTTTGACCTTCTAATGTGTCCTTTTGCCATGTGCTGCCTGCTCCACCCTGCTCCACTCCTTCCAGCTCCAGACACCATTCCTTGCCCACATTCCCAACTGCAGGTGCCTCATTCCCAGCCCATCTGGGGAAACTCAGTCCCAGATTTGCCTTGACTGTCCTACTGGCCCAGAGGTTGAGACTTGGAGTAGGGACAGGAAAACAAGGGAAAAAAACCTGGAAGTGAATGCAATTTATATTGGAATAATGATTAAAAATATTGTAATTTTATCCTTCATATCTTCTCTCTATAAAATATGGTTTCAGTTCATTATTAAATCTGAAGTGATTTCACAATAAAGCATCTCAGGAACCCAAGCAATGGGGTTTTATGTTTGTCTGTTTGTTTAAGCTAATGCATAACAGATAATACCCTATTGCAATAAAACTAAAAGTTTTTAAAAAAGAAAAAAAGAAAAAGAAAAAGAAAAAGAAAAAGGAAAAGAAAAAGAAAAAGAACCAAATGTGAAGACATAAAGAACCTTAAGCAGATTTAAAATGCTGTAACAAAGGTATTTTGAGAGGGGGGAAGATATCCAAAGTTTGGTTATTCTTAATTCTGTTGATGTAACACTAAATTCACGGTGTAAGTATACATCAGCACTCAATACAGTGCCTTACCCACCAGCTGACTTCTGGATCATTCAGAGAAAGAACAAGTCCTAGTTATGAGGAATATGACTTTTCACATATCACTGTTTTACTCTAGCACTGTTCCATTCCATGAGACTCGCCCTCTCAGAGACAAACTGCTCATTCGCAAAAGTGAGATTCACCCAGTTAAAAAATTAAGTTGTACAGATCAGAAATGTAATCATGGGAGACAAGCTCTGAGAGTTTTTCAATCACTGTGGGGCTGCATCAATTTAAAGTCATGTTACATTAAAGAGAAAAACGTCTGGGAAAGTCTCCCAGTTGTCACTTTAGATTAGATTTGTTGTTGTTATCAGACTGTGCATTTTGTAGGCTTTTTTACATTTTAAAGATATTGCCTCATGCAGCTACACAGTGCATAAAGAAACAGGAAACATACCATTTTTTTTAATCAGATTGCCTGGAGATGAGGAGCTTGCACAAATTAACTGGTAGTCTAATAAAATAAAATAAAAAGGAAATATGCATGCACATCTTCTTGAAGCTTATTAACATTTAAACTTTAACTACCTTAGAGTCACAGGGAAGCCACCCAACTTAACCTTGCTCCACAGAAAGAAAGTTTCCATTCTTCCAACAATAAAATAGAACCCATTGTGCAGACCCCATGTTCCTGGCCATCTCAACTGCATTTTTCTTATAAATTTCCAAGTGCATTAATGGATTTATCCATGTATCCTACACTAAATCTGCTGCAATGGCTCTCAGAATCAATCCCTCGTATCAGACAACGACCCACTACACAGACAATACAGGATTTACCTACATGAAAATAAAACTGAAGTATTTTAGTTTATTTCTGTACAATTAGAAGCTGACCTCTGATATATGGCATTTACCAGGGCTTTGGAGAATTATCTTAATTACTCTGATTGTCAAGCTGTCATGTAAAGGGCTCTTGAACATTACCATGTGTATTCACATTGTCAAACACTGTCTCAGCAAAGTCACTGAGTATGTTGCTCCACATTACCGTTTCAAGCAAATATTCAAAGTAATATTCATGCAACACAATGATTTTAACTTGAATTGCATGCAAGAATTTTAGCTATGAAAATTATACCTTTAATATGAATTAGGGGGGGTTAAGTGTAGTATTTCAGTAATTGTAATCTTTCTAAAAATATAGTCACTAGCACACTAGTCTAAGTCAAAATATTTACAGGATACTGTCTAAATCAAATGCACACATTTGATCTAGACCATAATTTTTGATATCTAAGGCAAAATATCAGGGTGTTCAGAACATGCAGTACCTCCCTTCTTGCAATTTTTCACGTGGTGAGAAATATTCCAAGTCTTTACTAATGGAAAACCACTAGAAAAATTTGGAAAATGCAACAGTAAAATGACAGCATGCAAGCAACATCCATTCTGATTTCAGCACCATCAGCCTGCGAGGGAGAGCAGGATTAAATCTGTTTAAATACCTCTGACCTCCCCAATCAGCTGCCAGCTCTGCACAGAGTTTGTAGAACCCCAGATTAATGAAGCAAAGTCAGGTACGTACAAATAGTGGATTTTGCTCTTTTATTTCAGTTTTGGAGTCACAAGACTTTCAGTTTGGTGAGATTTCAGTACCATGGGGAAATGAGATCTTTTGAAGCCGTTAACGTTTTCATACTAATGAAGACTCTTCCTTTACACAAATGGAAACTTTTCTACTGCATAATATTTAAGTGTTGAAAAAAAAAGCCACTCCCAGTGTCCTCATATGCCATAGAGGCACCAAGACTAAACCCAGCCTCTATGAAACCTTTCTGCTCCAACACAAGACAACATATGGAATTTTTAAGTTTCACCACTCCCTTGAGACCTACCACATTTATGGAAAACACCACGGACTGACATCTAAAAATTATTAACAAGTTTCAGACTTACTTTGCTATTTCTGAAGGTGAACTTTAAGCCCTGTAAGGAACACCAAAAGGAAGAATTTTATCCCAAAGTATGACAACTGTAACAAACTATGTCTTAGAATAGTACATCTTTAATCTAACACCACAGTCCTAAATCTGTTCTGGTTCTACAAATGCCTCTAGTTATTTCCTTTTTATCAGTGAAGAAAATGAAATAAAAAGTATTTCATACTTAACACCAAACAGACCAAGTTACCCCAGAAGACGTGCTTAAATAATTTAGCTGTTAAAAAGAATCTTTAACTATAAATGTACTAAATTCCAGCGCAAAAGATTAACTACAAAAGAAATTAACACTGCCTTAGGAAAAAGAGATAACATTTTTCTAAAGCATTTCTAAAGCTTTTTGATATGCTATTTTTTAGAATTATATCTGGAGAGAACTAATATTTTTAAATGAGACATTCAGAGCTGCTCAAATTGTAAAGTACCATTTGTGTGAGTCCAAGTTCCGAGGAACTTGGTTTTCTCCCATAAAGAAAAATCAGTACCCAGTCTTTACCCACTACAAGAATGAACACCCAGCAATCAGAATTTGATATTCAAATAATATTCACCTAAAAAAATGTTGTTCCTGCTTCCATCAACAACTTTGTCACAATATATCAAAGCTAAATAACATTTTCTCCCCTCAACAGCTTAGAAGTTTCCGGGGCTTTATCATCAGTCGAAGCAGTCTGTTTGCATTCTCCAATACAAACTGACAATCTAGTGATACAGTACATTAAAAATTCTCTGTAGTATTGACTGCCTGAAGCTGATGCTCCCTTGCTAAATGCAGTGCAGTTCAATTAACAGCTCTTCAATATACAATTTAATTTTTCTTTCATCTTGATCCACAGCCGAGCTTGAAATGAGGAATGTTGGAATAGATGTACTTTAAATATTGAAGCAAGTCTTTATAAATAAATCTATCAAACTTGTAATGATTTCTGTCATAACAGGACCAAACAGATGAACCTGAATGTCTGTGACTTTCAGGTTTGTGCATTGTTGTTCTCAGCTTTATTCCCTCATTGAATTCCTGGTGTAGGGGAAAACTCAAAAAATTCCCCCAAAGGTGTGGAAGAGCTTTTCCCTTACTGTACCATTCTTAGAACTTAAAGGAACACATTTCTGCTGATGCTTTACAAAGTCTTTTGCCTATAAAAATCCAACTTATCACTTATGTCACAACAACAATCTTAAGGAGTTTTAATACTTCTCTGATTATTTAAGGTCATCAAACAGAGAAGTACATGGCACCAGTTTCCATTACCAAATCTAAACTCAACTGAGAGATAACCAGTCCTGAACAGGACAATAAATATTTCATGCATAAATCCTACCCTGGATACCATTTCCCCTCCCTGCAGTGTGAATGTAGATAGTACTCTTCAAATTTTCTCTAGGTAGTCACGCCATTTCAGAGGAAAATGTAAGGTTAATTTAAGCAGGACAGAATGAAATATTTCATTTCTAAGTTCCTCTAAGTGGGACAGTGCTGAAGGAAGCTATATTAATATCTCTTACGGCGTGGATCAGCTCATTTCTCACAGATATACTCCACAGCTTTCCAAGTGGGAGGATTTACAAGTGTTCATCAGAAAGGAAAACACTCCTCTTTTCAGCTAGAGGCATTTTCTACTCTTTAAACACATCCACAGAAAGAAACCTGACAACACCCAGTGCCTGAGATAGCAGAGAAGCACCATGGGCATGAGGGCTCCAACCTGCACGAGATGAGCTGCGAAGGCAGAGAGGCTGTGGCAGGAAAACACAAACAGCACTGCAAGAACAGAAATCAGAGGAGCTCAATCAAATGTTCTTAATTCATACTGAAGTTCATAGTGTAATACACAGGGTTGCCTTGTTTGTGTCCATATTTATAGTGATATTAGCTGAGATGGCTGGATTTTATTCTGTTTCTTTCTTCTTCATGTATTTTTAATCATCTTATCAAGATTATCACTTTGAATGCTGAAAAAAGTCTTTATAAAACTAACCAGTCTCATTATTGCCACCATTTCCTTTTTCCTTTATTTCTAGTCCTACATTTTCAAAAAGTATCTCAGTACTGTATTTAAATTGTCACTGAAATAACATTCAGCATTTACAGCAATTAAGTCATCATTACTGCAAATAACTACACTAATTGGGATGCTCTACAAACCTGCAACACTGCAGAATTAAAAATAAAATAACAAAGATACAATTTACAACTAATCTATACTTACAATTAAAGTTAGTTTCAAGATTTATTTCATTCTATTATTTTTTATTAGCTACAGCAGATAGTAAATGGGGTGTAGTATGTTCTGCTTTGCAAACACCTAGATTATAAAACATAATTACACAAATTAATTGGGAATGAGTACATACATTCAAGTCTTTGTTGGTAGCCATAACATGTTAAACATGACTAAATTAATGTGCAGTTCCTAAAATTTATAAGCTGGTATAACTGAGGAAAATATTAAAGCTCCCTGACCATAAATATCAGAGAGGGTCACCTCCACTTCAGATCTCCTCATGTCCTGTTTTGCAGCTGCAGGCAGTGTGCATTTCCTTCTTCTACACACCAGAGTAATCCTCAATTCTTGAGAACTCTCAGCACCTAAAGCAGAATTCAAGTGCAGACTGAAATCATCCCTGAATTGGGGTCTTGGACTTTCTTTCCCACCTACTCTCAAGGGTTCTCTGACATCTAATAGCCAAAAGTCCTTTCAGTTCTGCCCACTGACTGCAAAGTTGGTTCAAAGCCTATTTTGCCTGGCTCCAGTAAAAATCAAGTAATAAAAACTACCCCAAATACTAATTTTGCTGCATTAATCCTGTGCTTTTATTTGATAAGCAAAGTTTCTTGTTGAAGTTAATACTATGTCTCAGTGGCCCCAAATGAAATATGGGAAAGAACAAGTTTAGCACACCACCTCCAAAGGTGATGATTAAGATAAGAGGGAATTAAAGGATGAGGAGAAATTAGAAAGGACAGTAAATTAAACAAAAAATATGATACTTTGGCTTTATAGTAATAAAAGGTTTATGAATATAATTGACAAGCACATAAATTATTAGTACTTTTTAAGCACTCTATGCAGCAAGTCTGTTTTCAAGACATCTCCTGCATTCCTGTTGAACTCCAGCTATTGTTTTATGCCACTTATGCTGCTCTGTAGTCATATAAGCCTGATAATTATCTTCAGTTTTACAAGCTATTGTGGATCATGAAACAAGTCAGTGCTTCTTTTGATACCCTCACATTAGTCCCTTGTCACTGTTAAAACTGCAAGTGAACCTGCAATCACTTTGTTTTTCTTTTTTTCCTTCCTTTTAATGTGTAACAATTCTGCAGTTGTACTACACCATCGTGGAGTTACTATTTTCCTGCTCCACTATATTTAGTGTTACAGTAAGACCTTAAGATGTTTGGGTTTATCATCAAGAATCCTTTAAACATTATCACACTGTCACAGCACAGCAGATCCACAAGAAGGAAGAAAATAATCTCTCTACCTTTTTCTTCCCCATACTGAGCTCAACCAAAATTTATTTCTGTACTTCAAAGGATTCATTTACCATATTGATAGACCAGTTACAAGCTTAAGAAAACAAATCTTAAAGAACTGATTCTTCACATTGCAGGCTCTGCGACTCATCAAATCAAATTCTTTGGGATCTGGAAACATTTTTTTAAATGTCTAAAAACAGGAGTGTTGAGTTACCTCTTTGATTTTAATTCCTAGGCAATTTTTAGGGTGAAGGCCCATTTTAGAATTGTGACAAAAACCAAGACAAGAACACAACACACAGTAGGTTAGCAACAAGTGTGCTCTGCACTTAACAAAACTGTGTTTTGTTATGAAGCATTCTGTTTCTTCATTGTGCTGGAAGAGCCACAACAAGAGCCCTCTAACATTGCCTGCAATACCAACAGAAAGTCCATGTTCCCTTCTTCTGATGAAATAAACTAACAAAGTTGAGGGATTAACGTGAAAAAAATCAATTACAGCAATTTCACAACACATAAGGCACACCGGATTATAAGAAACACTTCCGGGTCATCGGCAAATTTCCAAACTTTGTCCATATATAAGGCGCACCAGACTGTTAGGCACACTTTTTTTAAAAAAAAGCGAGGATCCATGCGCAACAAAGTAACTAATTAGTAACGGAACCATGCAATCGCGGGGTTTACTGGAAGGTGCTCAATTTGCAAACATTTTTCACGGATCGGTGCAGCCTTTAAATGCAGCCCCAGGCGCCTTCCCTGTGCCGTGGGCCCCGGTACTCCCGCTCACCCCCGGAGCTGGCTGTCGCGGCTCTCACAGCTCGGCTGCCGGCTCTGCTCCCACTTCCAGGTTGGCAAATTTCTGAACTTTGTCCATATATAAGGCACACCGAATTATAAGGCGCACTTCCAGGTTTCGATCAAAATTTTAGGCTTTAGGGTGCACCCTATAGTCGTGAAATTACTGTACATGGAAATGTGTAAGATCCTGGACATAAAAGCACGAGTTTTTGTTTACTTTTTATAAAATTAAAGCAAAGAACGAAGCTGGGTGACAAAAATGACCCACCAGATTTCATCAGGACTCCCACAAAACAATGATCAGAGTGCACATTAAAGCATTAGCGGGCCACAAGGCTGCTCAGTTTTAGCATGCAGAGAAGGGAGCTGATTGCAGAGGCAGAGGGGAGCAGTGCTATAATTACAGGCAGTGCTGTGCAGCCCCGTTAATGCCGCGCTTTGACAGTGCAAGGCTATTCCTGCTCCCCCGAGCCCTGCTGCACACAGGGTTCACTCTAATTGGGTCCAAAGCACAACCCACCACAGCAGCTCCTCCAGCCCAGGAATGGTAATTTCCACACGACTGTAAATAGTGTTTGCAAACAATACAAACACGGTAATAAGAGGCTAGGTGGGTAATTAATGTGGTTACAAAGCAGCTTATTTGCATTTTTATTTAAAACTGCCTTCTTTAAAAAGCTGCTCAGATTTCTTTTTGCAAGAGGAGCCTTGGTTAAGGAATAGAGCAGTAATTACTCTCTTTAGGGGTTCTTTTATACATCCTTTGGGGAATTAGAATGAAAAGATAAGCAGAATTATAAAGGGAATCATGTAAAATATGAAATGCACTATAAACACTTAGTACTGTATTTACCATAAGCTAAGCTTGTCTTCTTCATTAATGGAATATATTACAAGCTTATGTTACAATCAGATTAATTGTGAAGATGGTTTAAAAAAATATATATCCAGACACTTTAATTCCTACTCTCACAGAAGTGACATCTAGAAATCCAGTGACAGCACAACTCACTCAATGTAGGAAGACATCTATCTGGACTACAATAAGTAAGTTTTCAACATCAGCAACATCAAATAGTTTTATAAAACACATTCTGAAAGAGAAAGGTTCAGGAAAAGACCAAACCCAAGTTATACTAAATACATAAATTATCAGAGAAAACCCAAACTTTGTGTCCTATAAGCCACACTCAATATAATGTACAAAATCTACTTTTTTTATATAAGTGCAGACATCCCCAGACAGGTTGGTGATATATTTGAGCACACAGTGTCTCCTAGTGACTTTTAATTGAAGACCAAGCATGAAGTGCAGTTTTAAAAGGGGTTATCCTGAGGTCTGTTACTGTCTGGGAGGGAGGGGGTCTTAAATTTTTTTTTTGTTAAAAAGCTCAAACTGCATTTAAGTAATATTATTATAAAGCTTTAGGCATGGTAGGGATTTCGCAACTCACATTTCCAGATTAAGAACAGCAGGGCTGTGCTAAAGAAACAAATTACCAAAAAGATCACTTCAACATTTCTATGTATAAAATCCTGCTGACTGGAGGAAAAAATTAAGGAATAGGAAAATACTGTGACTCCTTTCAAAATTACATTTTAGATTTTTTTTTTTTAATACACATGTTACAGATATTGGAAGGTGAAGAGAATTGTTAGGGTAGAAGTAATTAAGTCAACTCAAAAGACAACTTTTTTCTTTATTGGAGGAAATCATGGCAAATTGTCTTACTATGTTAAAAACCTCGCAGCCTCAAAGCCTTGAGAGTACTCAGTTTCTATCAGCTGTACACAGCACTGTGAATCCAAACACACCTGGGTGTTCTGGGGCACAGACAGATTTAGGGTTTGCTCCTGGATTTGGGCAAGGATCAAGATCTAAGGGTGACCTCAGGTTTTGGGGGTTAAAGGAGCATCTCCCAAACCCTTCCCTGCAGCAACACCAGCCAGTGCACCCTGTCAGGTGCTGGGCATCCCTCTAGGATGGTTGCTTCACCATAATAAAAACTAAAACGCCACCAGGTGTATGAATCCATACAGCACCAGGGCAGAGCTAACTGCAGATGTAAAAATGGAACAGTTCAGCTGTACCCAGAACATCCCCTCTCCAAGTAACTGGTATCAGTATTCAGGAGGATGCCCAGCCCTGAAAGTTAGGGGCTTAACACATCTGCTGTATAATTCAGACTCTGTTTTACAGCAGTTTCATTACTAACCATAAAAACTGTAACAGTGGAACTGTATAAACAAACTGAACAGTGTTTTTACTGTAAAACATGAATGTAATATAAATATTTGCCTTTCTCTTTTCTCAGCATCTGTAATGAAATCAAATTCATGCCATATGTTTATGGTGTACCAAAGAAAAAAAAAAAAGATCTCAGCAATCCATCCATGTAAATGTTGATTATACTGTTCCATGTTTTTAACTTCATGTGGGGGGATTTTTAAGCATCTGTATTTGGAAAAGAGCTTTGCAGCACACATCACTCTCTTAAGGTTTCTCAGTTGAGCAGATTACTGACATAAACTTACTGCATCCTTAAACATTATGGCCAAAATCTGGTCATATGTTCATACTGGTCCCAATGAGTTGTTGTTAGCAACAGGACTGGGTGATGTTTATACTGTCACTTCTCCACGAGTAACATAAGGTCTGATTGCATTGCAATTAGTTAATTAAAAGATCCCTTCAGTTCAGAAAAATCTGGATCACACTCTTAAGAATCAAAAAAAGACCTTATATTCAGCAGAGTATATTCTTTAGCTGGAGTGTCCACAGCTGCAAGTGAGACAAGTTGATGTAGATTTTTTTTTATATTGCTTTGCCAGTTCATTTAATACAAGATACTGCCCCTTCCTGCAAGGCTTTTTCCTTACAGCAAGGCTTGGATAACCAACTTTAACTTGATTCCTCAGCATGGGCACTGCTCAAGCACTGGAAAATGAAATATGGCCACATATTGCAGGCCTTTCTAACTGTATATTACACTGAGATGGCATGTGAGCCAGCAATACATAGTTAAGGATATCTGCTTTGAAACAAGACAACTCTTTATTACAAAATAATAACAGAATATTGGAAGTAATATTCTCACAGAAATTCATGTGCTTTACTTGTAAGATATTCTGAAATATTTCCTATTTTGAGGATTATTTTTAAGAGGTTTTATTTAGCACCACTTTGAAACTCTTTGATTCTGTACTAACAGACTGTGGTTCCAGTCAGCATCTACTACATCTCCAAAGCCATCTTCTAGGCAGTCTTCAGCTTTTCCCATAAATGAAAACCTGTCACTAACCATGAGGAGGTTTACAACAAATTCTAAACCAAGGACAGCAGTGGAGACAAAACACTGCATGGGAAAACAGAGCCTCTTCCTCGAGGGGGGAACACACACAGTGGCCACATGAAAACTGTTGCCCGTGGTCTGGTGAATGTGCCCAGTTTGCTTCTTGTCCTTCTGCACTTTACAGGATCACAATCGGAATACAAAGACTCACTTATCAGGATTTAATTTCATTCAGTTACTTAATCAGCAAGAATATAAATCACTCCTTTGGTGAAGAATACTTCAGGGGAAAGAATACAGCAAGGAGTCAGGAGTTTGTTTGGTTGATTTTCTTCACAGCTTTTCTCTCCTCTCTTGTCACATCTTTACCTTGTGAGTCTCAAGTAGCAAACCCAAATGTTCTTTTTACAGTTTAATCTTACCTTTAATGTAGATTTAGGTTTAACACTGAGGAATAATTACCAAAGAAACACTATACTTTTTATAAAATATTAAACTTACAATTTCTCTTTTAATGTCTTCTTCAAAGACTATTTGACAGGAATAAATAAATGAGAGGTTCTTGGCAAGAAAAGCTGTGATTTATGAAATATTTTATTCATTCATACTCTTAAGTATTTTCTTGAGAATACCACTAACATCTGGAGCTATGCAGTCTTATCCAAACATTCTGCTCATACTCAATTAGAAAATTATATCAATAATAATGTAAAATAAATTACCTAGCCTCTCTTCCTGGAGCATAGATTTCCATGTTCGTCAGAGCAACTATGTGTACAAACAGCACTGGAGTGTTTTTCATTAAGCCTCAAAGTCAATTAAGCCACGAATTGGAACAATCATTCCTCCTTTGCAAAGTATTGATATTTTTCTTGGCTGCTTTCAGGCCTTTTCACTACTCAAGGAGAGATTTATGTTTGACAATTTCTTTCTGATTAAAATGAATCATAACTCTAGAATTCTAATTTCCTCTTTTCCGAGCAAGAAATTATCAAACAGTTTTAAATTGATATTGAACGTCATCGTGCATGAACACTCATTTTCGAGATATCAAATGTAAAGCTATACTGATCTCTCTTTTCATCTGCTGCCTTTCCGTATTTTCTCTTCCTTTCTCTCTCTCTATATATGTATGTGTATAAACATTAGATTGCACCAATACTATCAACCATACCCCTCCATAAAAATTATATTTGATAGACTAGCCAGACCAATCACATTTAAATTGTCACAATGCTTTACACAAGGCAACTACCCTTTATTTGCAATATTAGCAAAATTCTGCTGTGGTTTGGAAAGAAAATAACTGGAATACTGCAGGTTGCAAACAAATGTCAGTTAACCAAAGTAATTAGCAAGTTTATATGGGTAATCCCTACTCAGATGGCTCAAACTCCCTATAAAACAGCTCTTCAGGCATAAATTGTTACAAACAAAGTTCTCTAGATTTGTCTACAATAGCCAGTTAAGATCAGTTTGCATTTGCTTTCCAAACATAAAGGCAGCTAATCTGAAAAAATCTTATTTTCTCACATTATTCCTGTTTGTTTCTCTAAATCTTTACAACTGGATTTTCCCAAGCCATTTAGCCGTCCCATTTTGTCTTTATAAACTTGATTTTCAGCTTTCACTACAAACTGAAACTGCATTTTTTGCCTAACAACTGATTTCAAAGTACAAGAGGCCCAGAGCAGAGCAGTGTCTCTGCAGGGACAGTCTGTGGCATTCCAGACAGGGATGGCACAATCAGACTCACTAAGGGTCCAAGCTGAGTGGTTTTCCTTAATATTGTTATTTTATGGACAATGAACTTTATTTTTAAATGCTGCATTACACCAGGTTTGATTTGGGTTTGGATTGTTTTGTTGTGGTTTGGCAGAGGTGGTGGTTGGGGTTTTTAAAATTACAGTTTTTCCCATTTTACGCTCTAGTTAATACAAACCATCAATTAGATAATTGTGTCAAAATTTGAAATAATAAGTTGGTTTGTTACACACTTTTAATTATTCAGTCTTCTTGCAAAGTATGTGGAACTCTTTTGTATCAACAAAGAATGGAAAAAGAAATATTCTGTATCCAACATGTAAATCTTGAGTACCAAAGGACACTGTCCAACAGGAAAGTCAGCATAGGGCACACACTTTTGGTAATAGAAACACCAATCATATTATACATATACATCATACATATAATATATATATTTATTCGATCATATGTATATATGATATATATGATATACATACTATATAGTGTATATATTATATATATTATATATTAATTATATAATTATATACATATATTAAATAATATAATTCTTTACATAGAAATACCAATTACATTACAACACAGCAGTAAAACTCCACACTTTGGACAGGTAAACACATTGGAACTCCATTTGAAAACAGTTGGGTTGTTGTTTTTTTTTGTTGTAAGAGCATATTTCATGCAAATTAAAAGGTATGGTGACTCAGAAGAGTAGGAACATATTTATCAAATGTCTACCCCTCAAATTACTGGAGGAACATTGTATTTAATAGAGCAGCTCAGAGACTTAATCTCAAAGATTTACAAGAAAACATAAAACAAGCAGGTAGCACTATTGCTACTAAAAACACTACCTGAACGTGAGGCTTTGTGAGACTGCAACCTAAGCAGCTGTGTTTTTCTTTAAATTGATTCCAAATTGAAAATAAATCAACTTCCTTTCAATAATTTTGCCTTCCCTAGGAAGAGAGGAGACAAAATTCTGGGCATGCTTTGAAGTTCTTTCTAGCAGAACAGTTGCAGCTACATATTGAGAATTCGCCTGAATCACATGCAGAGGTTGTTGATATTTTTTTAAACTCTTTCAAAAAGGATTTTCAATTAACAACTTCCTGTAGTTACACCTATAAGCTAAAGATTAATATTTTACATCGATATTTTAATATTAGAAGCAAATCAGTCAAATTAATCTTTGTCTCTTTGTTTTCAGTAACTGATTTTGAGGCAGGTTTTTGTGTTTGTTTTCCTCAAGATTGCTTACAATTTGATGTAAATTTTAAGCATCTTGTAATTCATCAACTAATTCTCTCCTGGTTACACACTCCAAGTAATTAAAGTTCAGTAATAACTTATTCTTTCTGCTCCAGCACCTGCATTTCATTTGTTTATTTTCCCAGAGTCATAAATCTGAGGGACTGTCAAAGTGCCATAATATTAGTGCAATAATCAAAGTTAATTAGTCCCTCTCAATAAACAACAACAAAGCCATTACCAAGATGCATTGAAGGTTTTCCAGCTACCAGTTTACAGATGAGACTCCTTTTCTGAACAATTAGAATTTGAAAACTGCTAGTAAATAAATCCAGTGTTTCTGAAGTAATTTGACCTTCAACGTTCTTCATTCAATTAACAACTCATTAACTTTTGGTGAGATAATACAGGTATTAAGACAAGTATTCTGATCTCCCATTGCCTTGAAAGTGCTCAGAGATATGGTAAGAATTAAGAAGGCAATGGGATTTTTTCAAAGAAAAGGTTTTCACCACTGCCTAATTTTAGTTAGATAAAACCCATATAAACAGCCATATTTAGCTGGACTGGGACTATCAATTTCAAACAGAATATTACCAAATCCAGTTCTATTGAAAGAGACCACACACTATGCTGGCCTCTCTTGGAATTCTATACTAGTGAAATTTTTTTTTTTTTTTAAATTTTAAAAATTTTAAAAATTAAAAAAAAAGAAAGAAAGAAAGAAAGAAAGAACAAATAACAAAAAAAAGAGATCTTTAATAGGATGAAAGCAGCAAGGAAGACATTTTTCCCAATCAACCCTTTACTGTAAATCAGTCCGATGAACTGGACAAGAGAAAAAGGCCTAAATCCAAAGACTGATTCTTCATGGAACTTGTGGCGACAAAAATTAGTAATATTGAAAGCATAACTTATCTGGGAACACAAGTAAGTAAGCACCATTTGTTTTGCATTAATAAATATTATAATTATCTTTAGACTACTTATGTGTAAATATCAATACTACTGAGTGCTCTCCTGTGTCATCTGGGAGCAGTTGAAATACTTTGGGAGCTCAGGAAATAAAAGCAAAACACTCATCACTAATTTTAGCTGGAAAGCAATAAAAATCCAAGAATTTGATCCATTGGTCTTTTATTCATTTAAGTGTAGAGGTGTCACCACGTTCTCTCCTGGTAGTCAGCAGTCCCAGCAAGCTCAAACCAAAGCAGTTTGCAATCCTTGCTAGCAAATAAATGATTGTGGAAGGATCAAATTAGGATAGCTGAATAAATTTTAATAAAGGCCTTAGAAGATCATTTTAAAAATGGGGATCAGGGAAAATTAGGAGTCAAAGAGCAACAAGGTAATAGATGAGACTGAAAAACTTGTGTTTGTGTGACAAAATTGGGAGGAAAATGAAAGAGAGTGGGAAGGAGCTAGAAGTAAAAAACCACTGAGACAGCAGGGCAGCAGGGGTGCAGAGTCCGAATGAACTCAGAGAAAAAAGGAGAAACATTCCTGTGTTTGAAAAGGGCAGAAATGACCCTCTGAAATCTCTCACTGTGGAACAACTATGGGCAAAACAGTGTCTGTTTTGGAGGTCTGTGCCCATCCTCCTTTGGATAGTTATTCACTTGGGCTCTGGGATGTCCTTTTTGATGAACCAAGCCTCACTGGTTCTCCCAAACATTTATTTTCCCTTACCAATCATCCATAAACAACATGGCTAACAGCACACCAAGCCTTGCAGCCCAACATGCTCATCAGGAATAAAAATCCTGTATCACCCATGCACCAGTGACTGAGCACAGTGGTACCAAATGAGACAAATTACAGCAATTTCACAACAATAAGGTGCACCCTTTTGACTAAAATTTTGAAACCTGGGAGTGTGCCTTACAATCCGGTCCACCTTATATATGGAAAAAGTTCGGAAATTTGACCACCCTGAAGTGTGAGCCGCGGAGCTGAGCGGCCGAGTCGCGAGAGCTGTGTCAGCCAGTACCAGGCGGGAGTGTTGGGCCCACAGCACGGAGAGGGTGCCTGGGGCTGCGTTTAAAGGCTGCGCTGATCCGTGAAAAATGTTTGCAAATTGAGCACCTGCCAGTAAACCCCGCGATCCACGATTCTGTTACTAATTTGTTACTTTGTTGCATGTGGATTCTTGCTGCAAAAAAAAAAGTGCACCTTATAGGCTGGTGTGCCTTTTATATGGACAAAGTTTGGAAATTTACCGACGACCCAGAAGTGCGCCTTATAATCTGGTGTGCCTTATGGTTGTGAAATTACTGTACTTTTTCCTCAGATTCTCAGGGGGCAGTGCTGTGTCTGCCTGCTGGCACAGAGGATTTCATGTCTCTAGAAGCACAGTTCCCTCTGGGCACTGTGCAGCACTCACCCATTCCCCCAGGATGCGCTGCACGGCATCATTGCCTCGTGCCACACTTCTGCAGGCCAGGATAACACACGCCCCGTGCAGGGCAAGGGACTTGGCAGTCTCAAAACCTAGGATAAAACATTGTCCTGGTCAGAATCAGATCCCAGCAACAACACAGAGCTATAAAATTACCTGAAAACATGAGGCACACATTTTATACTTAACGCTTCCTGAAGTCTGGTGACCCTGAGAGCCACATGGACTCAGCTTTTAAGAGCACACTTGGAGAAACACAGACACTTCCATTTGATCGGGTCTTTTGGACAACAACTGCATGTATTTTGAGCAAAACAGGTTTGGCATCTTCAGAAAACAGACTCAACTTCTCTGCCTGGTGTCCTCAGCTGTTAGAAGGGCAGGACTGGATGTGTTTCTTCTTTGTTTGACTGTGAACAGCGTGCCACACAGAGAGGCTGCAGAGCCACTGTGCCTGGCAACCTCACACTGGAAGTGACAGGGTATCCAAAATTCAGCTCAGGGCTCTTTGGATGCACAGCTGGTCTCAGAGTCATCAATCTGAGGACCACCTGTGGCAGGGGGAACAAAATGTTGTTTCACTGTCCAGTTCCCTAATGAAAAGAGGTATAGAAGTTGGTCCAAAGTAAACTTCATTTAATTGGAAGAAATCTGTGAGAATTTACAACAGGAGATGAGGACTTTTGGGGAGAGCAGAATGCCCATGAAGTGCAGAGAACTGAGCCAAAACCTGGGTTTCTACCAGGAGTGACTCACTACATATTTGTGATGCAGTTAATGGTATCACTGGGTGTCCATCTCCATGGTGAACGGAGTCAATGACAGGAATTGCCAGGCATAACACAGCTTAATGAGTTCAATTAGAAAAGCCTAGACTATGAAAGGAAGAATCAAACTGGAATGCCCAACACTTTGTGTATGTGAAGAATTCAAAGAGAAGAAGCATTTGTTTTAGCTTTATGACATTTAAAGCATGCTCACGATTTCCTGTTAAAAACTGTTTACCAAAAAGCCTATGAAGATGGGCTGTCTCACTTCCAAAACACCCTGCAGCAACAAAATCCAGTTACAGCACAAAACATAACTTACATTATAGAAACAACAGACACCAAGACAAATTTATACAATTTTCTGCAATTACATACTTACGGTATTTAAGTCCAAGCAATTTTCCTGTATCTCCTCTAAAGCCATTCACTGCACCAAGTAATTTTAATTACCTGGATAATTCATTGCATGCACATGAATTAAGATACAGCATATGCAAAGATTCCCCTTGTTCCTAATTCCACTTTAAGCCTATTTAACTAGAATTTTTCATGTAACTAATATAAGATGTACCATTAGCTAGCTGTTATGCTTCTTGTTTTCATAAGAACACTTACTTTGACTAGCTGACCGTGTTACTAAAAACTAGTTGGAATGCCTGGGAATAGTTTTGCTATTGTTAAACAAAGATTGAGAGCTGGTGGCCAGATTAATTAGCAAAGCGTGATGATGTTTTGCTAACTCTACCCTGTGTCACACTGTGCAAAATAATAAACCGTGCAAAATAATAAATTCTATGCCATTCTCCCCTATAGTTAATAACTTGATACTCATTATAAACTAAGCAAGTTACATGCTGTGACTTTAGTTCATTTTATGCTATCTGAAATCTTCCCTGCAAACTTGGAGATCAGTGTTAAGCACTTCTCTTTAGGATGTCCTTGCTCTTCTCTGAGCTTCTAAGAGTGATTCTTCACCCTTAGGCAGACATGTTCTGATCTTTACATTAAACCATGTGCTAAAAAAACCTCCATTTAAATGCTGCCACAGGTGAAATGTTGACATGTCTCCCCATCAGACGTACTTTAAACTAATTCACAAACACTCCTGCACTTTATTTACAACAGATACACATACAACTTCTAACTGGAACACCCAAAGGAGGAGTTTGGAAGCCCCTCAGCATCCAAGTCTTTACAGCTTTAGCTCTATTCTTCTACAAAAATTAATGCTTCTTTCCACCCCTAGTATGAAAAAGCTGAGGCAGGTAGGGAAAATCTTCTAGCAGGGTGGAAAACATTTCCTGTCAGATTCACTTTGTTAAACTAAGTCTGTCAACAGTATTTGTTCTTCAGCAAATTGCAGCTATATTTTCAATGTACAATAAATTTTAAAACCTCAGCCTAACACATGGATTGAGTAAAGAACGAAGCTATTTAAACACTATACATAAAAATCTTACCTCTCTATAAAAAGTACCATTGAATCACAATCCACACTGAATGTGGTTTCATACACCAAAGTTAGACCACAAAGATCACAAACACCCAAACAGTAAAATCTTGAAAAAAATCACAGCAGAGTTAACACAGAAAGA
>VRYO01000704.1:6289484-6327867 GCA_009812075.1 Sialia sialis
CCCTTTCCAAAACTTCAGGGCCTTTTTTAACTCCCTTACTGCTGCTAATTTCAACACACCTTCTTAGACAAGCTTACTCAAGTGACCAGAAAAAAAATCCCCAAGGATTTAAAATTTATCTTTGACTGTCTCTCCTGGGATTTTTTTTAAAAGTTCCAAGTTCAGAGAAATGGGGTTGGCAAACACTTCTTGTCTAAAGCTACTCTTCGCATCAGCAGTAGCTTTTGGCAACACTACAGTTTTTCCTACCAAAGCAAAAATGGAGGAAAAAAACCAGAGATTGTCTAGTTTCTTTTCAAGTATATTTCTGTTCATCTGTTAGCCAACACTATCATAAGTTTCTGTACTGCTGAGCTGAGCCCTAATTAAACATAATAAAAAAAATTAGTTGCATGTTTTGAATCTCCTTTTGGCAAGTACAACAGTGCAATGTTAATAAAAGAAGTAAATTCAATAAAGAGGAATACTTCATCCAAGGCAGAATAATTAAAAGACATACTGTGCTGTCAGCTAAAGTGCTAGATCCTCCCAGCTTTAATCTCAAAGTCATTTCATGAGAAATCTCAGTGTTATGTAAAGATACAGAGAAAGTGCTACAACATAAACTGGACCAATTTTTTTCTTAAAACAAACTTGATATTTATTTATATCAGTTACACAAACAGTGAAAGAATTTAAAATGCACACTAGACATTTTACAGATAAATAATAAAACAAGGTTCTGTCCTAAAAAGCTCACAGTTCAGCTTACAAAAGAGATATCTCAGGGAATCAAACATACAGAGCCAAGTCCTGCTCTAAGGAGCTCACATTTTCTATCAGGGGAAAGGAACAGACTGAAAATTAAAACAACACTACCTGATCTGTGGCAGTCTCCACCCACCTCTGTCTTTGGGCCATATGAGATAAGACAATTTGTTTAGTTTGGCAGCAAAAGAAGAGTTTTATAAAAGAGTCATTTGAGGATCCTGCAGCAAGACCTGAGCACAGGAAAGATGCAGTTCATTGGTCTCTCTAGTTCAAAACTGGCAAACCTTTGGGTGTGCTTTAAACTACGAAGGGAAGAGGGAGGTGGGGAGCTGTTATGTAACTCAAATGATCCATCATGTGCTTCCGACATACAAAGTAAGGCAGGAGATGGAGTTCTGAAACAAAAGATGGAGAATAAGAACAGTATTAACAAAAAGTGTCTGCACACAAAAGCAAGGAGAATGGAAAACAACCAAGAATAGAAGTCAATTACAATGTAAGGCTATGGGGGGAAAACAATGAAGACCTCTTTGCCACACCTTCAAGAAGTGCATGAAAATATGCCATGCATCTTCACACACCCAAATTAGTCTGTATCTTTTTAGAAGGCATTTAAAGTCTATCTGCTAACAGCTGGAACAGCAGCAGCCCACCCAAGAGCTCAGTGCCAACCATCCTCTAAAGCAAAGGATCAATAACAATTACACACTCCTTTACCAAGACTTTTCTTCTATTCTATCATGAAGCCTCTCTCTACCTTACATTCCAGATACATAATTTTTTGTTTTGCCAGAGATGAGTGTTTAAAGAGCAAAACCAAGGAGTCTCAGGCTCTGTTCCCTGGACCACAGATTCAATTCAGAAACAGACACAGTGAGACACCTTCCCACAGATCATAATCTTCACTCACTCAGGATGCCAGAAGTGTGCTGCCAAATAGGTCATGGATGTTTTTATGCACTCCTCTTTGCTTAGCAAGGCACAAAATAATCCAATTTTACCTTCAGAATTAAAAATCTTTAAGCAAGAGTAAGTTTATATCCCTCAGCATCTGCTCACAGCTGGACACAGACCCAAACAAATAAGGCTTTCTTAAAAAAGCTTTTTCAGTTGCCATATTTTCTACTCTTAATATATCTTAATTACTCCCTCTGCTGAATAATCAGAATAAGATTTAGAGAAATATATATTTTATCTTGTGACAGAACAATCCAACTCCCACTTTAAACTGGAATATGGATATGGACATAATCTGTAAATGTAGGTAATTTACTGCATTCATTGCTCCACAAGTAAAATAAGGCTAATAACACATTTCTCAGAATCTTAAGTAGCACAACCAATGTCCACAAAGTACAAAGAAGCAAGACATGCTGCTCATGCTTGCCAGGGGCAGGAGAGGAACATCACCAGGATCACTCAAATTCCTCAATCTCTGAATACACAATGTGATCGTGTTTCCTTCAATTTGGTTTTAATACAGGACAATTAGCACATCTCCTAAAAGCAAAACTTCTAAACAGTATTTTTTTTCACAAAGGCAGCATTCTGACTAATCATCACAAGAGGAAAATGCCTCACAAGTTTTATGATTTTGATTTTCATGTAAAAAATAAAGGAAAGCAAATTAGAGAATGTATTGTTTTAAGCTACTTGGATAAAGAATAAATAATGATGAGGCACCAAATGTACCTTTTGCAAAGATAACACTACCTGGGAAAAATTTCAAAATTTCAACACTCATTGTCTGGAACCTTGATTCACAGTGCATGAATGAGATTTCAATAAATACATCCAGAACTGAACTTTGACAGCTCTCTTCTCACACATATTATTTCTATCAAGAAAGTATAACAACAATCAGAAAGCCTAACTTCACCAGTATTTTTAATATAAAAAAGATATTAACTATGAATAGGAACTTAGGAACAGTGACTAAGGTAACTATCCTTAATTGAAGGAGATGAAATAAAGTGTATCACTATGAAACTACCCAGATTTAAAGACATACTATAGGGAGTTTCCTGAAGGAACAGATGAAATCCACGATGGAGAAGTACAGCAAGAAATTAAAAACAGCTGGATGTTACAGGAACAAAAACACTGAGGTTATGTAGCTGAACATAAAGCTACAGAGATCTCACAAATTAAAATGACAAGCCAACAGAATAAATGAGTAAGGGAGAAAAAAAAAAAAAACCCTCCCTTTCAGAGAAGAAAAACAAAAACAAGAGAAAGGCATAAGGGTTTAATGTGTGTCCTAAAAACTGCAAATACCACTAACTAATAAAAAAAGGAAGACAAAGGTACATTTGGTTTTGACAGACTTCCATTGAGAACTCCTGAAAGAATGCGACACTTGACAACTTTATTTTCATAAATCACACACTGTCTTTTAAAAAACTCTGTGTATTGGAGACTTTAGGATGAGAGCAAGATCAGTTGCTGTGTCACTGTACTGTTCTTATTCTCTAATTCAGACAAAATTCAGGTGTCACAAATTCTGAAGGTAAAACACCTTTTAATCAAGTCAGGATTTGGATCTTTATCTTCCCAGATTTTTTACCTGTCTCCTTCCCCTTCCTTCTTGGTAGGGATTTACTGTTTCAGACTTGAGTTTCAAGGCCTTGTAACACCTTGACACAACCAAGCATGAGAAGCATGAAAGGGACACATGACACCAAAATCCTTCCTCCTTGTGGATCTACTTAGCATAGATGTAGTCACCAACATTTTTCTGCTAGTAAGACAGAAACATCTCATTAATCTACATCTACAGGCTGTAACTGGAGCAGCTGGTATCTAGAAAAGTCCTTACATGTTTCAGAAGATCCTGTCATTAGAAAATAAAATGCATTTAGCAACCTCTTCCCTCTGCAGCATCTAGCAAGCATTCCAAAATAACAGAACTGTACGTGTAGCTATTCAAAAAATCCTTGAAGCAATGAGTCTTCAAAACATGAAGACATAAAATGATGCAAAGAATCTCAATGTTGCAGCAAGACAAACTGAATCATGCAAAAGGTCTCTTCACCTCTGGACTATGAAGTATGCATAAAATAAGGAAAATCCTTCTGAAATTAAATATTTCAGACGACAAAGAAAGCAATCGAGTTGAAAAGTCTTCCTAGCTCTTAGGAGACAAGAAATAAGTACCATCTAGGAAGGTTCCTGTTCTACAAATACGTTTTTCTCTGCAAAAGGAACACATGAAAGTACAGCACAGGCTCAATCCCATCCTTTGTGAAAATATTCCTTTACAAGCAGTAATCATTATTGAACCTCTTATCCCAGATGTAATTTCTTACATGTTACAACAAGTTTCACATGCATTGTGAATTTCAGCCAAGGTTGATGAAGTTCAATAACTTGGCTAACCAACCATGTGTACTGCTCATTACACAAGTAATAAATAGATTCATCAAAATGGACATGAAAAAGCAGTATGAACATCTGACACCATTTTCAGCTTACTCAATAAGAAAAATAAATTACAGGAAGTCCAAGGGGACCTCTTAATATTTACAGTATGTAACAAGTAAGCAGTTGGAGCCCTATGTAAAGCAGAGCAATATTAATATTCCACAATATTAAGCCAGAGTTAAAAGAGTGGTGGCACTCATGGAAAACTCACTACTACCTGCCATAAATTTTAAGAATATAGTTCTCTAAGTTAAAGAGACCTCTCTTCTATTAATCAAACTTTGAAAATAATAGCTTTTAGTGGATTTTTAATTGTTCAAACTACATCAGTACTAATCCCTGACTGACACTACAAATATCACACAAAAGGAGGAGTTAAAAGATCCCCCCCAGATGCACATTCCCCTCCATAAATTGTGCTTTTCTACATCAGTTACCCCGATTCTCTGGCCAAAAATACACTTCCTGCAAAACCCAGGCTCTGCTAGAAAAGCACCATACTCCCATTCCCTAAAAAAACTGGTACAACAAAATTAATTCAAACATGCTACAAAGGTTTGAATTTCCACTAAGGAAAAAAATAGCTAAGTGTAAGTTTCAGTAAGAAGCAAACAACAAAACTTTTGCACAGGTGCCAACATTTTCATGGTAGTGCTACTCACAGAGTGTAAGATAATTCTTGATACATGGAGCCTAAAATTCACAAAAGAAATCAAAATTTACATCAATAAACAGCTCTTCCATGCTTCTAAAAGCCCAATACATACAGAAGTATCCCATTAAAACATTCTCAGGACAGCTAGGACTTGGCCAAGAAAAATAATCCAAGGTTAGATATTGCTGATCTTTCTGTCTGCCTCACAGTAAGCTCTGAGCCCAAAGCTCCATAAATAAGCAGCAGTGCAGCTCTCCACACACAAAACACTTCCAGCATGGAAAGCTCCAGCCATGCAAAGGCTGCAACAGCTCCTTCACCCCAAGTTCTGCTCTGTGCTGAGAACATGAGCTGCATCCCCTCAGCCAAACCCCAGCATCCCCTTCTCTGTGCACCACTGAGCTACATCAGAACCATGAACAGAAACTCCTCATAAAAACAGGCAGAAGTTGTACTCATCTACAGGATTTCATGCACTTAGGAACATTGATTTTGGTTCAAACAATTCTTTTCACTGAACTGGAGAAAAGACCATTCAAGAGGCATTGTCACAAGTCTGCTGCCCCAGCTCACATCCTTTTTCTGCTCTTGTAAGGAACAGGATGCAAATAATAACTACTAGAAAGCAAACACCTTGCCCTTTGCTCATCATAATAAGCCATATAGAAAAGAAGTTTACACTAAGAAATCTCGAAATCAACATATGAATAGAATTGAGAAAAATAACAATATGGACCAAAAGCAGACAGATGTATTTTCTCTCAGAGGTTCCCCTGTTCCCAAAACAAACTATCCAACAAAAACAAGCTTTTTCAAGGCTGACAAAGTTCAGGTGTTCCAATGTAAGAGAAATTCCAAAACCACACAAGAAATCATAAAGTGAACCTGAAACAAAGGCAATGCTGAGCAGTTCCTTTGTAGAAACTCTGCCAGTTGCAAAACCTTTATTTCATGTCAAAACAGGAGAGAGAAATTAGAATATAAACAGGGTTTTCAAAGAAAAATGTGCACATTTTTCAAGGAAAACTTGCAATCTAGCTCAAAAATAGGGCTGAATAATTCCTTCCTGACAGACAAACATCTGTGGGCTTAGACCACCAAACGCCAGGCAGTACAGCAAAAGACAGTGAAGATATTTAAGACTGTCAGACTAATACTAATAAAATCAAGTAGTCAGTGATATGTGAAGGGTCTGTTAAATTCCTACCATATGATCAGAGTTTGACTTCAACTAGACCATTCACTGGTCTAATTAGGATTTAGCAAATGTTACCTTTTTGAAGGCTGATGAAGTCTCAGTAAAAATGCTGTCACCCACAAATGACCTCAGTAAATTCTGAACTACAACAGCTCCCCATATTCACAAAATTCTCTTCTCTGCACAGACAGAGCATTCAATTTTTGATTCCTTCAGAAATAAAAATATTCTTTTTAATCATACTTTTCTGATCTCTCCATTGCCCACAGATTTAGACCACAGTGGTGAAAAGCAGCCAGCATCTATTAGAGACCCTAAAGAGTCTTCACACAAAATTTAGGTATGTTTTAAAAGTTTAATTTTTCTTCTATTACAAGGAGTAGCTTAAATAGCCATTATTCAATTAGTGATCACTTAATTGCCCTAAGAAATACAACAAATGTTACCCACACTTAGTTCTGTTAGGGATCTCAACGTAGATTCTGCTTTTAAACTACAAGAAAGATTCAGAACAATACTAACATAGGAAGTGCTCAAACACTGCTACACACAGAAATGACAGCTCAGAAATCAGGAATTCTCCCACAAAACAAACTTTCATTACCTTCTGCCACTATGAAGTCACAGCACAGCAGCCTGGCCACATGCTTTGTATTGGTTATGGACAAGTTCACTTATTTTTATATTACTTTGATGAAAAGCAAAAAAAGTAAAAAGCTACTGAAAACAGCTTCTCCTCTAATACAATAAAGTGATGGCAAAATAAGTGGTCATGGGTTCTTTCTGAATTAATGTAAGCACTGTATGCTTAGTGAAAACAAAGAATCCCAGCTTTCCAACAGTTTAAAGTTTATTTCTGCCTTGACATGATCTGATCTCAGACACTACTGGTCCCAGAATCAACATGGTTAATCCCACATCCCCAAGCACTAAAGCCTTGCTTTATTTTCCAGTAAAGGATCCAGAAAAGTTTCTATGTAAAGTGTTCAAATGATGTCCCATTTGAGAGAGATTTCAGGAGGAGGTGCAGGGGATACAGAGAAAGGCACAAGATAAATTGCAGAGCCACATAATTTGTACTTCTCACACAAGCACCACCATGTGTGAACCAAACCTAATAATCTACCTGTTACCATGATCATTAATACTAAGGAAATTACCAAGACACTCAGTGTTGAAGTGTCACCTTCTAGTTTCACAATGTTCAGGTATGTTTGTGTCTATGTACAAACCCTCACTGTAATTAACCACAGCATTTAATACTGGGAATGGAGATCACTAAATATACATTTCAAAAGCTGCCAGGGCCCCATTCTGAGAGTTGAGCTCAAAGCAGATTTTAAAGTCTTTTCTCCTGATTTCATACACCTCATCCTCAAGTACTGACTACCTTTAAGGGGATGAAAATCGGTTGTGAATGCGACATAAATCAATTTTTAAAGAAAGAATTAGAGACTATAGCTGCTAAATTTATCCTGGTAGTTAAGAGGAAAAAAAGTAGGTTGCCTTGCATTTCCTTGGTTTGTAAGAATGTGTTTTAATAGAATGCATCATCATTTGCTAATATGTACTTATAATTTTTAGTTGTAATCAGACTTTTAGAGTTTCAAAACCTCAGTGATAATGCTGCAATCTAACTTGTATGTGTTTTGTAATAACCTGGTTTTGCTATTTCAAGCTAGCTTTTAATCTAAAAAGAATCACAGAAAGGTTTGGGTTGGAAGGGATCTTAAAGATCAGCCAGTTCCAATCCCCTGCCACAGAGAAGGACACCTTCCACTAGACCAGGTTGCTTAGAGAGTCATTAGGGAAAAAGTCACAAGAGACAAGAATAAAACAGAAGAACTTTTATAATTTATAAAAATTAAACAGCCAGTCACTGAAAACTATTTTTTATATCATAAAGCAGATGTTTAATTGAGATAGATTTCCCAACTTTTTGCACAAACGTTACTAACACTGAAATTCTGTACAAGAAATAAAAGAACCTTTTACTTCTCACAGCACATGTATATACACACCAAAATTTTACTGGAGCACTGATACCTTTTAAGCACTGATTTAGTACCTAATCCACAGCTTCTCTCCTGGCTAAAGCTTCCCCATTACACAGAAGTAAAAGAAAAAAAAAGAGAATTCAAAAGAAACACTAAATTATTTTGAGGAAATAATCTAAAACACTGAAACATTACCAAGGAAAGCAATACAGCAAGCCACACTGTGGCTGGATCTTCTGGATTTTTCAACTAATCTGGTTGTTTTGGGCATCCCTTACAAAAGCAATGAACAGGCTTCCTTCGACCTTCATTAGCAGAAAAATTAGAATCCCAGTTTGAGCATCTGCTTGGTTGTGATTATCAATACAGCTTTGTGATAAAATCCTGGAAAAGTATTAAGAAACACCCTACTTTGTGGAATCTGTCTGACAGAGCCATTTTGCCCTTCCATTTATATTCTGCAATACCACTTGCACTTCAGCACTCAGGCACACTCCACGGTCACTGGGTTAGATGCAGCTGCACCTGACACAGAAACCAGAACACATCACGGTCCCATGGTCATACAGGTCACATATGAGCCTTAAAAACAGACAGCAATTTTTATATAAGTCAGAAAATCATATGAGCTACACAACCAGCTCTCTGATACTAAAACCAAGTTAGAGAATTTTTTTAAAAATGTATCATTTGAGATTGCTTACACATACAGTTGAAAATACCACATCCCTGTGTAAAATTAAACCTAGAGGAACTGCTGACACACTTTTATAAATTTACAATTCTAGCCCTAATAATTAAGAACACAAACAACAGAATTACAGGAGCATTTCCTAAGAACAGCAATAAGCACCAGGTCGCTTTTGTTCAGAATTTTCAAAGAGCAACACAGACCTCTACTGGCAACACTGGTGAGCAGGAATCAGCTCATTCCAGCAGCAAGTTGGGGAAGGTATTTCTCTGTAAGCTCATACTGAGACCTTTAAACAGAAAAATAACACCCAAAATTGCACACACCTTCAATTCCTCCAAGTGGAATAAATCTTACTGACTCTGACAGCACTGACAATTTACACTCTTCTTGTTTAATGTACAGAGAACAATTTGCTTTTAAAATCAGGACTGACAGCACGAGACTGAACTGTTCAGTAAGTCTGTCCTACTTTTTAATACACCAGCTTTACTGGGACCAAAAGTTACCTCAACTTTCTAATGTGATATTCAAACTAAAATTTTGATTGAGCTTAAAAAAATAGATGAGAAAAGAAACTCTAAAGAATACTTGCACTGTCAGAAGAAAAAGCTTACAAAATAAAAAAGAAAGTATTTCAGTAATAACTCCCAAGCTGCTAGTACTTCTTTGTACTGTGAGAACAGAGTCATTTGTTAACCTTTTCTAAGATGCTAATCAAAAATGATTCTTTATAAAAGTAATTTTTTAGTATTTTTCCCCCGCACATATTCCACAGCAGTTTTCAGGATTAAGTTAACAAAGTGGGTATATAATCTAGGAAATTCTAACAGACCACTTTCTTAATCAGGAATGAAAAGAACCAGCACAGGGCAGATAGTGTCCCTGCTTACAGACATGTTACAACATGTGGCACCACTACAACCCTAGAACTGTCAAATCATCCAAAGTATTCCCCACTAACTAAGCAAGCATCTCTTTTTCAGAAGTTAAGGAAATTTTTCAGCTCTAAGGGGAAAAAAGTGCTCCTGACAAGCTACACAGAAATCCTGTATTAGATTCACAAATAAAGTGAATTAAGATATCATTCCATCTTTGCTGATCTGTTTTTAACATTGCCATCTTAAAGGAGAGTATATAGATGAATAAAAACATCACTTATATGTTCATCCATCTTTCAAGGGACTCTCAGCATTTTCCAAACTTTATCTTGAGCATCCAGCAATGCAGTAATTTAAAATGCATTTTTCTAACTGCAGTCTGCCAAGTTACAGCTTGATCTTTTTTCTACCCATCCTGAAATGAAACATTTCTCAACAAATGGACAGACACCATAGTTAGGTAATTTCAAATATTCCACTGAAACTCATTTGGACAACAATCAAAGGGTTCAGTTAATTTTTTTCCTTGCATTACTGAGTGCAAATGCTCAATACATAATTTTTATATCTGTTTCTGCTTAATGGGCAATATTTCCCCCAAATTATTTACACTCTCCTCTAAAAGAAAACATTCTGCTGTTCAGAAATCACAGGAATTATTTACTCCTCTGAATACTCAAGGAGGAAACAGCATCTGAATTAGAAATTTGCTACATTCATACTCATGGACTCTATGTCAAAGCAAAAGAGATTAGGAGCAAGGATATGATTGATTACTTGTGACCAATCCAGATTATAAACTAAGAGAGAAACACAAAAAAAAATCTTGAAAAAACCACCACATGCATTGAATTAATCTTTTGCCATATTTTAAACACCTCCCACTCATTCAACAAGGCTGAATGGCTGCTCTGCTCCTGCTGAAGGCAAATCCCTTTGAGTCCAGGTAATTCTTTAAATGTTCAGAGACTGCACAACTGCATCCAAAGCAAACTGCACAGCTGGATGCAATACAGAGAAACACTGTACCAAGAATTTGGATCATAAACCTCACTAGAAAGCCCAAATTCTTTGTGACAGACAAGTGCAACACTTGCTGCCCCAACTGCAGTACCAATCTGTAGCATCACATCAGTGACAACAGGATGTGCTGGTAAAGGCCTAAACTGCAAGGCACAGTAAAGCTCTGAATTCTTCATGGGACTCCTGCAATAACATTCCCTTCAATAATTAAGAAATAAAACCCTAGAAAACTCAGAGTGGTAAGTCCTGCTATTAACCCACTTTTTAGAAGGTCTCCAAGGTTTTCCAATGCCCTCAAAAATGCATTTAAGTCAAAATTCTGAACTAAAATTAAAACCACCAAATAACTTGCTTAAGGACTCCTTCAATATTGATGTAATCCTACCACAAAGAAAAATGCAAACAACAAAAGGTAACAAAAGATCAACAGTTACCTGAATCTCTCACTCACCCACTAAAGAAGCAGTAATATTTAACAGGTATCTAAACAAGCTGGGTGTCTGAAAGGACTTATGAACCTGTGAGACAACACAACCAACAGGGATTACTAAAGGTCATAAACTGTATTTCTTTGAATTAAAGGAGCCTTGAGTAAAATGTCCTGACACAAGTTAATCATCAAATTCACTTGAATGTACCTTCAGAGATAAAAATTTCACAGCCTCCTGGGAAAACCTTCACCTGACTTTACTCGCTGGCATTAGGAAGTTTTTCTGAATGCTTTACCCGAACTGCCCTGCAGCCATACAAACCTCACTCCTTGTCCCAGCCACCAAGATCATAAAAATAAAATTCCTTTCCCTTTCACAGACATCCTTTATGTATCTGAATAATGTAAAATGCCTCCATCTGTATTTTTCTAGACAAAAATCAATTGTTTCAGCACTTGATGTCTTTCCTATAGCTCTTCTGCAAGCTCCAAATTCTCCACATTTTTAAAAACACCTTTCTAACTGGTGGTTTTATATGAAAAAAGTGCAAATCAAGTTTGAAAATCAAAAGTACAGGGATATTTAAACAACCAAGAAGCCTTTAAGACAAAGTTTGCACATTTTACCTTACATGCAATGTTAACCCACCTATTCCTGAATTGGCTCCTGTGATTATAACCACTTTCCCACTCAAGTCACGACCCTGGAGAATTTCCATTGCAGTACTGTTCCCATCATATTTTTGTCTAGCAGTAGGTTTTACTGGATTATCTTCTACTGTAAAGGCCAGTCTTGGGTCAAGGTAGGTAGTCCTTTTGTTTATGTGGCTACAAAAGAACACAAAAAAATTCAACTGTTAGAACCCTTCTTTTCTCTGCATTTAGATTTTAAATGTATTTCAACCACTGCTGTGTACAATTCCAATGGATTATTTAGACACCCAAAAACCAATTTTTCAGTTTGATTAAAACTATCCTAATTACTTTTTTTAATCAAACTTTTTTCCAGTTGTGACAGCATCCATTAATAATTGTATTTGTATACTTCACAAGCCATCCTGAACTTCATGTGAACCCCTGATATACAAGGCAGAATTTTGTCAGAGGAAAAAATAAAAAAATCTTGTTACATTAGGGAAGATCATGTTCTCTTAGTAAGTCTATAAAAGGACCCCACACTTGTCCTTGATACAGTAGACAGTGCAATAACTGCATTTGGATTCTGAAGCTGCATTTATTAATCTGTCTTTCCAGCTGATATTGTCACAGTATCATAACTCAAAAGGCTACTCAGCACATAACCCAGCTGCCCTTTTTCCACAGACTCCACAATTTGAGATACTTACTCCACAAAATAGACTTGTCCATTTTCATCAGTCTCCTGCTCCCACCCATATGGCAGATCTAGGAAGCATATAAAACATTAACTTTATTTTCAGGCATTAGAATACACTTCAATTTGAAGTTTGAGTGATTTCTCAGACTGATGAGACACAATTCTGCACTGTTTTCTGTAGGTGGTGCAGCTATCTGCTGCCCTTGAATATCAGGACTTGAAAGGAGGATTCCTTCCCTCATCATACACAATTGTTCTCTCATGGAAATACAACACACAGAAGATTTGGTACAAGTGCAGTGACTGGCAGATTGAGCATAAAGACAGTCTAAAAAAATCTTTATAAAGATTATTTCATTTTGTAGGAAAAAAAACCAGCAAAATGCAATCATGCTTTCAAGCACATACAGATCTATACTACCCACACTTCAGTATCTACCCCTGCTAAAATAAATAGCAGAACCATACAGGAAAAGTTATGTGTAACACACACCAAAAGTTGAAGATCAGAGCCCTCAAGTGGGCATGAGATACAATAAATCAAATCTAAGTAATTCAATCAAGTTGGAAGGATAGATAAAAGAAAAATGACACATCTTTACATAAGAAATTCTTATATAAAAGATCCTACAAAAGTACCTAACAGATGGCATGCACAGTATTTCTAATCTTAGCTGGAAAGTACTCATTTACCATTGACTGATTTCAGATTTACTGAAAATATTTCACTTAGGGTCAGATTACCAACAGCAAAAGAAACATGGCTTGCCAACGGTGCAGTAGCCCCAGGTAAAGAAGCTTTTGGAAGATCTGATTTAAGGCACTGATCCAAGGTCCTAGAGAAGTAATTTTCCTCTGGAAGTGTCCTGCAACACTGTCTGCCTTCTGTTCTGGCACAAATAATCAGTTGGGTTGGGGAAAACAGATAAAATGAAAACTAATGATGCTTTCTTCTGTGCCAGGGATACTCCTTGATGAAACACATTCTTTGAAAATACAATCCAAGTATAAATATTATCTAATGGACACCAGAGACACAGAATCCCAGCTTTTGGCTATATGCTTTACAAGCCACACTAAAACAAAACCTGTCACCTGGAATTAGTACTTTGGCTTTATGGAGCAATACAGGAAAGCCATAAAACTGCAAATGATCCCTCTACACAGACACAACCACAGAGGTAAAACCCCACTGAAATCAGCTGTATTCTGCAAGCTCAGAACCAGCGACAGCTAGGAGATCAAAATGAGATCAGCAGTTTGTGGAGGAATCAGGTGGTTGTATTATAATGTCAGTTCATTAAAAAAGTTTAACACAAACCTCCTGCAACACGTTTCCTCTTCCCAGACTTGGGGTGTTCCCACTGTGTTTTTTCTTCTAGGTGGCTGCAGGAAAAGAAAAAGTTTAAGATTTTTTAAAAATTCCTAATAATCTTTCTGATGTAACCCAAAATATTGCCACAGTCCTGAAAGTAACTAGCCAGAGAGCACAGGGGTCTATAAAAGTTCAAATAAATGTTTGACTTCCAATCCAAGTTTTGTTGCTTAAGAACAAATAACTCATTTTAAAAGTAACATTAACAGACTCAGAAAATACCTCAAAAGGATGATGAGTAAGGAAGAAAGAAGCAAGAAAACAATTTACCACCAACTAGTAGTAATAATATTAGAAAGTCTTCAAATCACAAAAGCACCTTTCTGAAACTCCTGCCTAACAATATTGATTTGTAGGGTTAACATAAGTAAGTTGGATTTCTACATAAGTAATTGTAGCTTTGGACAGGTAAGTTCATCCACAGGCCTTGACTAGCAGGATATGTATTTAATATACATAGCAATGGTATCCCATCTTTTCTTCCAATTCAGAGATTTTATTCGTTTTATTCATTTAGCAGAATTAAAATACTCCATCATAAGATTTTCTGCACTATAATAAGTAAATATACTATATAAATATACAAGTAACTATAATACTATAATAAGTAAAGTCATGTGCACAGAAACAAGGCCTTAAAATAACCAAAGTGCTGAAATCGGGTTGGACATTGAAATCTCATCTCTGAGTATTTTTAAATAACAACCAAATTTCAAGCGTCAGGCAAGGATTACAGTAATTCAATGCCTATATGTTGCACCCTTTTGACTAAAATTTTGATCGGAACCCAGGGGTGCGCCTTATACTCCGGTGCGCCTTATATATGGACAAAGTTCAGAAATTTGCCAACCCGGAAGTGCGAGCCCAGCGGCAGCCGCAGCGAGGGCAGCTGCCGTGCGGGCAGCTGTGACTCTTCTTCACCCAAAGCTGGAGGGGCTGCCCTCAGCACGGCTCTCCATGGCCACCTGCCCCAGTCCGGGACTGCTCCCTCAGAGCCGCTCTCCCCAAGTCCAGGGCCATCCCTCAGAGCTGCTCTCCCCCAGTTTGAGGCTGTCCCTCAGCGCTGCTCTCCCCCAGCACATGGCCGACCCTCTGCGCCACTCTCTCCTGGTTCGGGGCAATCCCTCAGCACTGCTCCCTCCCATGCAGAGCCGCCCCCAGCGCCGCTCACCCACCTCCCCACGCAATTTGCGGCTCAGGCTCTCCCAGTATAGTATGGGGACCCGCAATGCACGGAGCAAATGACGGGGCCACGGCACAGGGAGGCAACCTGGGCTATGTTTAAAGGCTGCGCCGATCCGTGAAAAATGTTTGCAAATTGAGCACCTGCCAGTAAACCCCGCAATCGCGATTTTGTTACTAATTCGTTACTTTGTTGCACGTAGATCCTCAAGTGCGCCTTATAGTCCGGTACGCCTTACAGTCGTGAAATTACTTTAATTGAGTGTCCAAATTGATAGCTGCCCAAGTGGGAAATCAAGAGTGACAACAGCAGTAAATAACACAACTACAAATAACCTGCAGGCCCAACAGAGATTTACACTCAACATAAGCAACTTTCCCTTCTGACAGCAACCCCACGGTGACAGCACATGGTACTACAGGGATCACAGCTGGGGAGCTGAGACTACACAAGTGCACCTGTGTGACCTGAAAATAGGAGATATATAACCAAATTACAGCAGCCTGACAAACAAATGCTGTCTGCGTGCACACCTAACTCATCATAAAGCACTTTTTAAAGTCTTAAACCAAAATAATCTTATTCTGGCTAAAAGTTCATATTGGTGATGATGTTTAAAGTAAATTTCCAGAATGCGCAGAAGTATCACACATAGAGAGTGTGTGTAGCAACACCGCAACACCTCTTCACATCCAATGTATTTTTAGACACACTGGGCAAGATTTTCCGACAGTACATATATATTCGTGTTATTAAACAGAACCAGTCCACTTTCACAAGAGTTCAGGAACTGACCTGTTAACTGTGTCACAATTGTGCTCAGTAATACTTTGTTACTGCACAGGTTTGCACTTTTACTAAGCGATTCCTTCCTGAAAGAGCTTTGAAAGTCAAAGGAAATACACAGGCAATTGACCTAAGTAAAATGAACACCTATGGAGAAATTGCAGTGTTTACAAAGTATGTGTGGACAAACTAAAGCATTCTGGCGAGTGTTTTTAAGAGCAGAACTTGGGAAGATGAGGCAAACTCAACACGGGTGAGACTGAACCGTACTTTTCCAATTTTTGTGGAAGGGAATAACTCTTGTAGCTTTAAACAGACCCCAAGAGCTACAGAAATCACACGGGAGGAGAGTGCATAAACATGTATTCTATATATATAGATATATACGTGTGTGTATATATATTCTATAATTCATCCTGAGGCACATTCCCTTTGTAACTGGGAGGATGGAATCGTGTCCAGCGGCACGGGCTGAAGGTGCTAAATGCGATTCTTTATCAAGGTGTACTGCAGAGCTGAGGAACAGCATGCACAGCTTTTAACTTCCATCGGACCTGTTTCTTCTCTGTTCCCACAAAGAAAACCGGCCAATCTGCAGTATTGTGTAAGGCTTAACCAGCATGGAATAATATCGCCCACGGAGCGCTGAGGCACCGACACAGCTCCGGGACGGCTCCGGGCCCTCCAGCATCATTGCCAGGCGGGCAGGTGGCGGCGGGGTGGCTGTCAGAGCTCCGGAGCCGCCTGCACAGCCAGCCCAGCGCTGCGCGGAGCCGGGCACACAGAGCCCGCGTCACCCGGTCCTGGTCCCACCGCTCCTCCGTGAGGGGCGGCTCCTGCCCCGTACCCGCGCTCCCGGCGGGCTCGTCCCGCTGCCGCCCTTACTTGGCGTAGTAAACCCAGCCGTCCTTGGTGGTGCGCTCCTCCCAGCCCGGCGGCAACTCCTCCTCGCTGTCCGTGTCCTCCAGCCCCGCGTACTTGAGCGCAGCCATGGGCTCGGCGCGGCCCCGCTCCGCCGGCGCGCCCCGCTTCCGCCCGGCCCCGCGGCACCATGGGAGCTGTAGTTCCCGCCGCACGGCCCGGGCGCTGCGGCCACCGCGGGGATGGGTGATGCAAGGGGCTCGGCTGAGCTCGGCACGGGATTAGAAGGGGTTTAGGCCGCTCTGCTCAGCCCTAGTGAGGCACATCTTGAGTGCAATGTCCAGTTCTGGGGTCTTCAGTGCGAGGAATTACCAGAGAGGGTCCAGCAGAGGCCACAGAGGGGATGAGGGGCCTGGAGCCCTCAAATGAGGACGGACTGTGGGAGCTGGGCGTGTTTAGTCTGCAGAAAAGACTGAGAGGGGATCTATCTCACTAATGCATATCAATATCTCAAAAGTCAGTGCCAAGAGGATGGTGCAAGGCTCCCTTCTGTGGTGCCCAGCAGTGGCACAAGGAGCACTGGCCATTAACTAAAACACAAGTTCCATCTCAACGTGAGGAAGATCTTTACATGGAGAAGCCAGAGCTCTGGAACAGCTGCCCAGGGAGGTTGTGGATTCTGCCTCTCTGGAGACATTCAAAACAGGTTCCTGTGCCACCTGCTCCAGATGACTCTGCCTTGGAAGTGGGGATTGGACTGGATGATCTCCAAAGGTTCCTTCCCATCTGAGCCGTTCTGTGATTTTCAGGGTATTAGGTTCTTCCAGCCCTCTCATCTCAGAGTAGTGAATGCAGCGAGGCCCTGGGAAGCAATGGGAAATGAGCTTTTCTTTAAGCTTTTCGCCCTTAGCTGTCACCACCTCATCTCGGGGGTGAGACTCTTCGTCATTAGTCAGGATCCCTGCTGAGGAAGGCCTGGCTGCAGAGAAGAACCTAGCTGTGCAAACACCCACCTGAGCGCTTGCAGGTTGCTTCACCTCCTCAAAGGCACAAACACAGTCACCTCTGCCAAGCCTGGCTCACCTGGTGACACAACACAGTCAGCTGCACAGGCTGAAGCATTCACTGGGTTGGCACTGACCTGCAGTAACGCTGTCCTGGCAGCTGAAGCCCTGTGCAGCTGTGACAGATGGAGAGGGATGTCACCATTGCTCGGCCACTTCTGATTCCCAGACCTGTGTGCTGTCATATTCCTATCTGTTTACATAACCAAACCCAACAGCCAGCGGTTGTAACAGCATTGTTGTCCTTTGGTGAAGTATTTTAAACAAAAAACAAGGCAAAGGCGGCGCTGGACAGAGGCTGTGAGCACTTCAAAACGCACCAGATGGCAGTGCAGCCTCACAGATGCACCGCAGGCTCCGACCCTCTAAATCGAATTTTCATGCACTATTTGAGACACTGACCTATATCGTTCCCTCACTCCCCGCTAATGGCATCCATATCTGGCCAGAAAAAGCAGCCTGTTTTTTTTTTATGCCCTGCTGCTCCCATTGCTTCGCAAGTTCCCCCAAGGGATTACACGTACTAAATTATCTCCTCCTGCTAGAAATAAAAACTCATGCATCATCAACAGCCTGTTCTCATGCAAGTATTACTGGCAGTATTTTAAAAAGCTGTGACTATACTTTCTTGGGTAAAAATATGGGAAGGGAAGCTTCAGTGGCATACTTGCTTCTGGTCTGAGAGGAGGTAACTGAATATTGAGATGGCCAGGTCCCAAGAAAATAGTACAGAAAAAGAGTTTTAATCTAGCAGTAGTACTGTAGGGATATGGAGTTGTTAGTTTTCTTCCTGTTGCAGTCTGTCAGTACTCAGCATCCAGCACTCTGTGAATTGCATTCAGTGGGAATATGGAAATAATTTGTCTGACATCCTATCTCAGCCATCTGCACAGCATGAAGTCTGCATTATGCCCTGGATGAATCCAGCAGCATTTCTGCATTTCAGTGATAAGGTGTGTGCAGTGTACCCCATCCCTCCGAGTGAGGCTCATCCTGACCAGCAGAACCAAACCAGCCGGGAAAGGCTCCTGGGCTTGCTGCCCACGCCTCAGCTCAGCCTTGGCTGTTTGCATTCCCTCCTCACGTGTCCAGGCTTTCTCTCCCTACCCCAGGCAATCATGAGTGTGGACTACACAGCCACACTGTCCCCATGTTTTGGCTCTGGGCCCCTCTGCAGGGACTGGGGCCAATCTGGTGTGACCCAGCACTGACACACTCAAGCAGGAACAAGGATAGGATGCAGGGAGAGGATCCTTCCCAGGTAGGACTTCATGCTCTTGGAAAGGGCCATGGCCTGGGACACTCAGATCTTGATGGGGAGACAAACAAGGCTGCTGGCAGTGAACAGGGAAGCTGAACCTCCCAAGGACCCTGCTCATCCTCAGAGTTGTGCAGCCTCGTATCTTTTTTTCCTCAGCAGACACCCCTTGGATCCAACCTCATTGGGCTACACTGGCAGCTTTCCAGCCCCCATCCACTCTTTACATATAGGGCAGCCTGCCTCTGGCTGCCCCAAAGCCAAAGCACCCCACAGCCTTCCCCCATGTCCACCCTGGGGTCCTGGCCTCTCTTCCATGACTAGTGGAGTTGGTGGCCAAGGTGTGTCCCCCTTGTCCTCCGTGCCTGCCAAATCTCTGCAGGCAGGCCCCAGGTGGGCTCAGACCCATTTCCCTGCAGCATGTTGTAAAGAGCACAGCAGGTTCTTAACATCTTTATTAGTTAGTTGGTTTATTTCCAACACAGTAACTCCTCTCTACAGCAACAGGTTAGTTAAATCTGGTTTACATATTGCTGTCTCATGAGTGCTGCGGCCTCCATGCCGCTGTGACAAAACCAGGCTGCACTCAGACAGGAAAATGTGTTAAATTCCGCTGTGATTGGAGAAAAAAAAAGGAAAACCAACAAAAATCAAAAGAACAAACCACCAGGGAAAACCAAACCAACCAACCAACAAAACCAAGGTGAGGAACTGAAGGCGAGCACGGCCACACCACCTCCAGGGAAACCACACGGCACTGCTTGGACAAGAATGCACGGAGGAGTGAACCCAAAAAGGTCAGGGATTGGGCAAACCCTTATATATATATTATATATAGGTATTTATATATATATATCATCTGGAAGGACACGCTGAGAAAACAAGAGATCGCAGCGGTATCTACCGTAAAAAGGAGCTACGTAGCTTTCAGAGTCACACCAAGAAGGAAGCACACAGCAGAACAAAGTGGGGGACAAAGAGGGACACTGGTGTTTTGGGGTGGCCTTTTACTATGGCAGGGTTTGGGTGGAGCACGGGTCTCAGGGCCAAAAGCCCTCATACACCCGCTGGGAGCCCCAGGACCTCTGTGCCCTTCACTGGGGAGCAGGGAGGGGGTCTGAGGGTAGAATGCTTCACTGGGGCTGGGTGGGACCTGCTTCCTGCGGGCTGGTTCTGCTCGCCCAGGGGGTGGCACGCAGTGGGGACCCTGCTCATATCCCCCATGGACCACCTACAGAGACCTGGGCACCCATCCAGAGCCAGGACCGTCCTTACCTGTGCCTCACACTGGGCACAGCAGGGGCTGGGCACTGCTGCTCTGGCAGCAGAGGCTGGGTGGCCATCACTGGGGTTATGCAATGACAGGATCTCCATGCCAAGTGCAAGAGGCAAGAGCCACCTGGAGTTAATGGCCAGATGGAGCCCCACAGCCCAGGGGGAGCCAAGCCCTTGAGAGACACCCTGCTCAGTGCGCAGGCAAAATGCTGGGGGTGGGGACTGTGGATTTGGGGAGCCATGGTGGGTCTGGCCATGTGGGCAAAGCCAGACCATGGAGTGCTCCCCACATCCCATGGGTCACTCCACACTGCCAGCACCTTGCAGTGAGGCATGCTGCAGGGCAGAGGGTGCTGAGGGCTCCCCAGCATGGCAGGGGGAGTGTCTCATCTTATTGCTAACAGCTCCTCGGTGATGACACCCACAGGTTGTGGCAAAGCTTGAGGTGGGAGTTGCTGTGTGACATCCCCTAGAACAGTGGCCTCTGGACCCTGGCAGGCTCAGCCCAAGAGCTGGAAGTGGAACTGTCAGTGTGGTAGTGGCCAAGCCAGCCCGTTCCCCCCTCCCCAGTGCCGGTGGCAGGCGGTTAATTGTCCTTCTTGCAACAAGGGACGAAGGAAGTGCCACCACCAGTGAGGGCATGGGCAGAGGCAGGGGGACACTCATGCCACCCTCCTGCCCTTATAGCTTCTGGAGTAGGGCTGACCCCTCTTCACTTGCCCCAGGGCAGCCCTCAGGGTACATGACTGGGGCACAGGGACAGTTTGGGATGTGATTTCTCACAAGGCGCAGCCAGCTCTGGGGTAGCAAGTCCTGGGTGTGCTGGGGGTCCCATGCTAGCTCTCCCTAGAGAGAGCCATCAGGGAGAAATGAAAACTGTATCCCTAGGAACAAACCAGTGACCTCCGAGTAAGCGCCCTGTTCCTGTCTTCCTTTTGGTCAGCCATCAGTTGAACTTGGGAGACCAACCTACCTACCTGCTGTGTCCTCTCCACGTGCTGTCCCATCCCATCATCCCGTCCCATCCCAACATCCTGTTCCCATCTCACCACCCTGACCCTGCTACCCATCCTGGCTCTGTCCCCCCTGCCACCCACCCTCCTAAGCCGGGGCCAAGCCCTTGCTAGGGAGGGTGAGGACCAATGCAGAACCATGTGTGACTGCTGGACAAAGCCCCTCTCCTTCTCCTGTACCAGACAAGGGGATGAGGCCAACGGCAAAGAAGACAAATTGACCCCGAAGAAGCGAGGGCCCTGGTGGAGGATGTCCACGGGGCGGGTGGGTGCTGGCGGGATGCTGACGGATGGGAGATGGCTCTGAAGGAGACGTCGGCGGGCGTGGACCTCAGCACGATACCTCCATGGTGTGGTTGATCTGCCCCATGGCCTCGGTGCTCTCCGAGTGGGTGCAGGCGCGTGGGCGGGTGCCATCCACGGAGCTGGCGCTGGTGAGGGAGGCCGTGCGGGAGCGTGCCAGGCGGGTCATGCTGGCGGATGGCACTGCACGGGCACAGAGACACAGCCGGGGTGCTCAGATCCTCAAACACCTGAGAGACCTGAGCCAACACTGCCGCCAGCCCTGGCCCCCGATGCAACTGAGCCTGGGCACAAGCTTGCAGTAAGCGGTGCTGTGACAACACGAGCAGCTCCAGGCTGGTAAGAGACAGCAGGGCAAGGGTGCTCTGGGGCAGGCTGAACACCGGGCTCACTCCTGGGCATGCAACCTCTGGGCATCAGGCAGTGGGGACCCCTGATGACCATGCTCCTGAAGAGGAGTGAGCTGGGATCACAGCTCCCTTGGCTGCCCAGGGTGTGCAGGGAAGGTGACACCCTCCCCCAGCTAGGATGGCCAGTGGGCACAGCTCCTGATGCACCTGGAGGAGGGCACAGTGGGCACACTGCCAAGACTGTGCCTGCAGGGAGGGGGAATTCTCTTTGGATGGGAATGCCATTTCTCAGCCCCCAGCCCTGGCTCAGGGTGCCATCTCAGGCAAAGCAGAGCGAGGCAGTGGGCATCCAGCTGGGAAGGGCCAGTCCTGCACCCAGGCTGCTCCCAAAGGTGCCCAGGCAGCTCGAGGGCACAGGCCAGGCAGGCACCATGCAGCAGCGGGCACTGAGCGGTACCTGTGCCTCCACTCAGCCTGCGATCCTTCAGGTGGGTGACTGGCAGGGGCAGGAGAAGGGCAGGGAGGGCAGAGAGAGAGTGTCAGCCCCGTTGGCCACTCTGCTGGGCCAGGAGCCCCTGCCCAGCCCTCGTGTGCCTGCACACGGAGCTGTCCCTGTGCACACAGACTGCACACACACACACACAACAGACCTGCACGTGGACTTCTGCAAGCATGCACACACAGGAATAAACACACACACAACACACACATGGTCGTAAACTGTGCACACACACAGGCACAGAATTCTGCACATGGGCTCTGCTTGTCTTTGTAGCACACACACAGCCCCTGCTCGTGCATGCCCACACACACAACACACGCACCTACACAGGCAGGCTGACGCACACACATACACACACAGAGCCCTTGTACACACATCTGTGTGTACACAGAGCTGTACACTCCTCGGCCCTGCAGACACACAGACACACTGCAGCAGGTCAGCACACACACATGGGCACACACAGACCCACACCAGCCCCACACCCAGCCCCAGCACTCACTGTAGCCCATGCCTTGCAGGAAGTACTTGAAGGCTTCGGTCAGCTTGCCTGGCTGTAGGGAGAGAGCAGGGCGAGCTGAGCTGAGCTGAGGCAGCACTGAGGCTGAGATCCCCTCTCAGCCCCAAGCAGCTTCTGGCAGCCCCAGTGTAGGACCCTCATCAGCCCATCCCCAGCTAGCCAAGGACAGCACCAGTGCATGTTCCAGGGCCCAGTATGCCCAGGTAACTGGGGAAATTGTGAGAGCTCACCTGTGTGACCTGGGGCAGCCCACCAGAGTCAGCCATCTGCAAAGAGAAGGTCCTGCTTAGTTTGGGAGGGTTCCTGTAGTGCCCACCAACCCCCAGGCAGGATGCCACTGCTGGGATCACCCTGCTGTCCCCATACATCCCCAGCTCCAAGGGCCACGATGGACCTGGAATGGGGAGTTGGGGATACCCTGCAGCTCTGGGGCAGAAGGCAATGGGGCACTTCATAGGCAGCAGGGACCTCCCTGCTGCCCCTTGCCAGCAGCCTACCTTCAGGAATGTGGTGTTGGTGGGATCCAGCTTGGAGTTACACTCCACCTGCAGACAGAAGAGATTATATTAGCACCCTAGGAAGCCAGGAGCCAAGCAGAAATTGTCCACATCAGGCAGGCATTAGGCAGTGGCCCACAGCATTCCAGCTGGCAAATCCCACCCCAGCCAGGAGCAGACAGGGCACCAGGTGAGCAGGACCACCATTCCCTGCCATGGGACAGAGGGGACTTTTCTCCTGTCAGTCTGGGCTAGGGTGAGGACTGGAATAGGATGTGAGGAGACTGGTGAGGCATTCTGTGTCACACATGTGTGCACACACACAAGTGTGCCATCACAAGTGTGCCAGCAGCTGTGTGGGTGCACATGGCCAAGCAGGGAGTGTGCCCATGTGCCAACACATCCGATCACACACAGCATGAGCTCATCTGGGCATATGGAGAAGGGGAAGTTCTCCAGCTGTGGCAACCACACACAGCTGCACGTGCACAGGTGCCCACGGGAGCAGGCAGGTCTGCACACGAGCACGCTCCCAGCCCCAGGAGTGCCGTGTGTCTGAGCAGACGCTGAACATGTGCGTGCCCGTGTGTGGGCACCGCCCGCCTGCCACTCTGCCGGCTCTGCCCATCACTTACCACCCCCTCCTCAGCAGGAGCATTGTCTCCGACCACCAGCATCACGGGGCAGCTGGAAGGGAGAGGAGAAAGGGGCCCAGTCAGGGTTTGGTCTGAGTGAATTCCACTGCCCCACGACCCCTCTGTGGCTTGCTGGTGTGACTCTTACCGCAGCGTCTTGGCATTGGGCACAGTCCCGGGCCGGTTGATGTCCAGGTCCCTGCGGCTGATGGAGGAGAAAGGCCAGTGTGAGCTTATGGGCAAGTGCCACCACCAATGCCATAGCACAACGATCAGGCCATTGCCTGCCCCGAGAAGCCACACCCAGCCCTGCTGTCCTGGCACTTTGTGCTTGGGGGATTCCGTGGCCATCTCTGCCGCAGCCTAAGCAGAGCCACAGAATGCAGCACCCAGCAGAGTGGCAGGGCTCACAACCCCCTGCATGCATGGGACAGCATCTCTGCCCCCTTTCCCAGGTCTGTAGCACCCAGTGCAGGAGGACACGTGGGAATGTGTACCCATGGTGGTGGGCTCTGGGACATGGCAAGGCTCCGGCTCAGGTACCACCACTCCCATATCCCCAGCCAGCAGTGGCAGGCAACTTTGCACTGCTGCCTGCATGCACTGGAGGGTGATGACAGCACCCAGCAGGGGTCTGGTTTCCCACAGTGACCTCAGAGCCACCCACCAGCACTGCAGCCCCTCACTGTAGCACAGACAGGGCACAGCCCAGCAGCACTGGAGCACTCACCCGTTGTACATGTTGAGGAAGAGCTGGAGGTTGAACTGGTTCACCACACTGCCGATCTGCTGCCGGTAACTCTGCACCAGCTCCGTGTTGTTCATCAGCTCCTCCTGTGCCAGCAGGGGATGGGAGATCAAGGCAGGTGCTGGGCACACACCCTGCTCTCCCAGTCCTGCCCATGCCATGCCAGCCAGCACAGATGAGGAGGAGGATGCTGGGCAACGCAACTGGGCACAGTGGTGCTGCAGGCAGCACACCCAGCCAGGACATGGGCACGAGTCACACACTCATCAGGGTTAAGCCTCAGACCAGCCAGGGCTTGACTGACCCCAACTCTGCACATGGGTCAGGTCCAGTGGCACTGTGGCACCTGGCAGGGCACAGCCCAGGTGACCCAGCTGGGATGCTGGGCCAGGGGCTGGTGGCAGGGGCCCAGAGGATGCACAGCCCTTACCTGGCTGAACAGGTGGGACAGGACAATGTCTGGCAGCGTGCTGGTGAGGCCAGAGAGCTGCGGAGGGAGCACAGGGAGTTACTGCACTGCCAGGCCTGCCTCCTGCCCCAGGAAGCCGCCAGGAATGGGAGGAGGGGTCGGGGCCCTGCCCACCTTGGCAGCTGCCCAGTCAATCCAGCCTTTGCCGTTGGGGTCGATGTTCATAAGGACCAGCCCTTCGACCAGGTCGGGGAAGATGAGCTGTAGGGAGCAAGATGGGAGAGGCTCAGAGGGGAGGGGAGATGTGCCTGGGCAGCCTCCCACCAGAGCCACTGCACAGGCATTGCATGGAGCTGATGTGACCCTGTCCTGGCAGCAATGGGAGACCTGTGGCAAGACTGCCCAGCCACTGTGACCTTGGCATTGCTGTCTTGGGCTCCAAGCCCTCCAGGAGCCTTTGCCGCAATAGAGACTGCCTGGAGGTACCTGCTCCTGCTCTTCCCCATGCCCTGGACTGACAGCAGGTACAAGCAACTCAAGGCCAGCCCATCGTAGCCCCAGGCTCACCGCAAACTTGGCCAGCACGTAGGCTCCTGCCCCAACACCGATCCCGATCACGTACTTGAACCTGGAAATATGGAGAGGTCCATATGAGGGGACAGCAGGCTCCAACACGTTCCCTGGGACACCCCTCCACCCACAGCAAGATTTGCAGTATGCCAGCTTACAGGGACAACTCCCCCAGCCCCAAATCCTTGTGCATCTGTCCATCTCCCTTCCCAGGATCTCAGCCAGCAGCGGTGGAAGAGAGGTTGACTCACCCAAAATGCTGCACCACGCTGGGTAACATGGCAGCCAGCTGGTCCATGGATGGATACTGGTACCTGTGGCACAGGGAGGCACAGGATGGTGGTCATGGAGCCTGTTCAGAGCAGAGTGCCTGGGACAGGGCAGCTGGGCTGCTTGAAATGGGCAGGGAAATGCCATCCACCTGCAAACCACCCTATTGCCCACCCTGGGCCAGTTGTCTGCCACAGGCTTTGGCACAGTTTGGAAAGACCCATAGGCAGGGCACAACTGCCAGGCAGCAACAACCCCAGGGGCAGGGAGGTGTCATCCCAGCAGGCACAGTGAGCCCCTGCAGCTGCACCTACCCCTGAGGGAACTGTGAGGCTCCTGCCTGCTGTCCTGGCGCGTCCACGTGGCACACCACAAAGTGCTTCGTGATCTCCTGCATGTCCTCGTAGTTGAAGAAGGTGTTGAAACAAAGCTTGTCTGTCAAAGGGCAGGTGGGTATCAGAGACCAAACACCCCAACTCTGGGGCCTGGTGGGTCAGGGGAGCATGGACAGAAGCTGACCACCCTTCCACTGCCCTTCAGCCACAAGAGGATATGCCACCAAAACCATCCCATCCCCTCTCTTCCAGGATCCTTGTCCTCACAGCAGAGACCACAGCTACTGCTGGGGCTGTGTGCCTACAGGTGTCAGGAGGCATGGGGATGGACAGACACAGCCAGCAGAATGAGGAGTTTGGGGTGACCTCACTGGGGAGCCTCAGAAGGATGGGACTGAGGAGTGCAGAGCCCAGGATTGCAAGACCACCCAGGATTAGCAGCCTGGGGTATTAGCCCTGTCCAAAATCCCCAGAAAGGGCTCAAGAAAACACAGGATTTGAGGAACAGCTGCAAATCTCCCTGCTTGGAAAGAGTCAAAAAAACATCCCCAGTGCTGCTGTGGACAAGACCCCACCATTGCTGGGGCTTGGAGGGGTCCTGTCCCATGGCATCAGTGCTGAGACATCCCTCCCAAAACGGGGCTGAGGCAAGCTGTAAGGCCCATGGCAGCCAGTGTGACGTGCAGCTGAACAGCCAGAGCTGCTGCAATGGTGACACAGCTCATGTAGCATGTCAGTGACTCAGCCTCAGCCGCCAGCTGAGCGGGAGATGCTTCTCCCCACTCACAGGGATTTGGGCATCCTGGCTCAGCTGGAGGCACAGCCCGGGACAGGCCCTGGGGTGCAGGTCCAGGGCTGCAGGCTGACAGAAAGTGCAGCATCTCCACATCAGAGCCTCAGCTTGGGGTCCCTCCTTCCCTGCTGTTCCCAGTCTCTTTTGTCCCCCACCGTGCCCTGCTGCCAGCTGGGTCCATGCTCTGAATACCAACGGGCTGGCAGCAGTGAGGACCAGCCCAGCATCCCCCATGTCCCATCCCTGCCTGGTGTGGGCAGGCGGGCAGCCAGCAGCGGGGTGGCCAAGCACTCCTGGCTGTGCCTGGCCTGGGCTTTGTGTCCAGCTGAGCATCCAAACTGCCCTGGAGCTTTCAGATGCCTGGGGGGACCTGGTGGTGCAGCCATGGGTGGAGGCAAAGGAGCTCAGCCAGGAGGATGTCCTGGCACCCCTGGAGCCTCGGGCTCAGCCCTGCCTGCCCTGCAGCCCAGCCCAGGAGCAGCACTCACGGTTGAGGCCCACATCGTGGTAGGTCAGGATGGCCGGGCGGTTCCCCTTGGGAGAGCCCCGGATGACCACGTGCAGCAGCCCGTAGGGGGTCTCAATGTCGTGTTCCTGGGGAAGAGGAGACATGGGTGATGCCCACCTGCCCTAAAACATCCTTTAACCTCTCCTGCCCCACCATCACACCCTTCTCTGCTGCTTCCCCAAATGGCTGAGTCCCCAGGGAAGACATGGGAAAGAGGAGCAGCTGTCCTGGGAAAAAAAACTGGGCATCCCAGAGTGGGTAGAAAGCAGGACAAATAATGAGGGAAGGGAAGGGAAGGGAAGGGAAGGGAAGGGAAGGGAAGGGAAGGGAAGGGAAGGGAAGGGAAGGGAAGGGAAGGGAAGGGAAGGGAAGGGAAGGGAAGGGAAGGGAAGGGAAGGGAAGGGAAGGGAAGGGAAGGGAAGGGAAGGGAAGGCTTCAGATAGAATCATGGGATGTAGGATTGACATGTGTATCATGGGATGGGATCACAGGATGGTATCAAGGGATGGATGCAAGAGGGCATGAGAGAGAAGGATAATAGGATGGGATAGGCGGACCACAGGACAGAAGAGGAGATCTTCAAGGGATTCGGACAGAAAATTTTGGCAACTGGGTAGAGATTCTCAACATGGCCCAGTTGGGTTCAGATTCTATATAGCTAGGACAAACAGGCAGAGGTTAGACCCTGGACAGCACTCCAGGAAATGCTGCAACTTGATCCCAAAATTATAGCTAAAGTAACTTTAAAACCCCTGGTCTGAAATGGCAGTGCCCCCGTACAGAGACAAAAACTGCTCCATGCCTCAGTTTCCCTGTCTAGGAGGGCTCCTTTCCTTCCACATCCTGGCCCTTTCTCCCAGCCAGCACAGGAAGCTGAGCCCAGGTGCTCCCCAAGGACAAGGGACCAGAGATCCCCTCCAGATGCCCGTGCCTGCCAGCCAGTCCAGCAGCAGTGACCTCGAGGCTGGGATCTGCTGGGTGCAGGAGCATCGTGTGCTGAGCAGGGCAGGGGATGATGGCAGGGTGCCCAAGCACCACGGTCCTCACTGCTGGCTCTGGCAGCCCCATGGCTGGGCTGGTGGGAGGGGAGCAGGTACGTGGATGCTCACGCGGGTTCCACGCCACCAAGGACTCTGAAGGACACGGGCCTGGCTGGGAGGAACCGCCTGGGGACAGGGTCTCCTCTCTGCAGTGCCTCCCCTCGCTGAGACCTGCTGTCCCTGGGGGAACACAGTGGCCAAAAGCAGATCCAGGGCTCTGTGGAGACAACTCTTGGCTCCCAAGGGCACCCAGACACCGTATCCACAGCTGTCCCTCCACCCCCTGAAGCTGCATCAGGCAGAAGTCCACGAGCAGTGACATTCCTCTGCAACAACAGACTGGGACACTGAGGCACAGAATTGCCTGGCCCAAGGTCACAGAGCAGGAGGTATCCATGTGGTCTGGTCCTGGGCACAGGGCTGCCTCCTTGCCATCACCATCCCTGTGATGCCCATACAGCCTCAACAGCTCAGCTTTCAATTCTACCCCAAAATAACCTGCCCAAGGCAGCAGATCCATCCTCAGCACTGCTCCTTCCTTCCCCCCACCAAGCCAGGCACATCCTGCCCGTGGTGCAGCCTCTGCAGCACCGCTGGGTACCACAGCCCTGCCCTTTGCCGCAGGGATGCTCGCTGGGGAAGAGGCTCGGGATGCAGGAGATGCAGGGGATGCAGGCAGCAAGGAGAGAGGGGTACAGACAACCCAGAGCTCCTGCGAGGAGGGGCAGGGGGGTCTCAGCACCCATAGGTGTCTGACAGAGCCCATCCATGTCCAGGCTACCTGCTCACCGCTGCAGTACCCCCACCTCACTCACCCCTCTGCACCAGCCTGTTGCCATCGGGTGTTGCCATCCCCGCAGAGGCCAGAAAGCAACTGAGGGGCTGCTTCAAAACAGCCAGAGACCCTCTCCCTGTGCAGCTCAGGGGGTGGGCAAGGGGCAGCGTGCCCCCGTCAGCACACAGCCCCAGCACGGGCCACAGCTCAGCCTCGCCACAGCATCTCTGCCGGGCTCGGGGAGGACACGCTCAAGGACAATGCGTCCCCAACACCTGCAGCACATCAGGGATGCGGCAGCAGGGCTGGGGCAAGGAGAAGCTCCCCAGCAGCGGGTCCACCCTGCCCCAATGCCTGCCTGACCCACGCCGAGCCCTGCTGGGTGCAGAGGCGAGCAGGAGAGGCTCTGGGGCAAAACACCTGGGGAGGGAGGGAGGGCAGCGAGCAGGGGCACGGCGGTACCTACCCCATCCCAGCACTCCGGCATGGCGAGGAACTGGGCGGGCGAGGATGCTCAGGCGGGCTGGGCCGAGCTGGCGGTGCCGGTGCGGGGCACGGGGAAGCAGCGGCGGGCGAAGCGCAGCTCTGCGCTGGCTCAGCCCCTCGCCGGGATTTATAGCGGAGCCCCAGCCCTGCGCTGAGCCCTCCCTCGCCCTTCCCCCTCGGCAGGTTTGGCCTCCATTGCGGGCGAGCGCCGCGATGGAGCCAGCACTCAGCCATTGGCTGCCGCGGGAATTATTCATGCTCCAATTGGCCCCAAATACCCTTGTTTATGAAGAAAAAACGCCTGGCACCGCGCGGTACCTTCTCCATCTTCCCTCTCTGGGCAGACGGAGGCAGGCGGGGTGTCTGCACTCGCATCCCCCAGCGCGGATGGGGCAGCGCTGCCTGTGCCCAGTGCACACACCTGGCTCCAGAACCACACCTGGCTCCAGAACCACACCTGGCTGCAGAACCACACCTGGCTCCAGCCTCACAGAGCGCACCGAGCCACGGCTGAGCCCGCAGAGCCCAGGCCAAGCCCTGCAGCCATGCCCAGGCAGCAGGCAGCACCCACACGGCCACAGATGGAGGGGCACACTCCGAAAAACAGGAGAAGGACACGGCTGGCATGCTCTGCCACGTGCACATGGCCACGCGTGTACACGCACAGGAACACGTACTAACACACAGGGGCCAGGCAAAACCGTGGCTGGCAGTGGAAAAAATGGGAAAATTAATACCATAGCCACGCTGAAGCACATGCATCCCACAAAATGCTTGTGGCATACCCGCCAGGCCAGCCCTGTGTGTGTTCCTGTACATGTATGTTGTGGTCATGTGCATGCCAGGAGCACACCTGCTGCATCCTCCTCCCGTGTGCTCAGCATGGATGCCACAGCCACCATGAATGCTCATGGATGAACAGCCAGCTGCACACCTGCAGAACCTTGTACACGTGTGCACAGAGGGGCACACACACGTGCACATGTGCCCAGACACCTGTGTCACCTCACCCAGCAGCACACTCATCCCAGCTGCTGAGGGACGATGGCACACAGGGGATGTGCAGGGTTTAGCCCTGACCTGGGCAGGAAAATAAAGCAGGAGGAGGTACAGTCCAGCAGCTCCAGGGGGTTGGATCGTGTCCCTGGACTGACACATGCTGTGTGCATACACACACATATGAGTATTCCCATGTGCACGTGTGTGCAGATGATTTCTTCCCTGATTCCAACGAGGCCTCTAACCAACATAGCTCCAAAACCCCCCAGCAGTCTGTGAGTGCCCTCCCCCTGCTGCCCCTGCCCAGCCCAGCACCACTGCCCAGCTTGGCACGACTGGCACAAAGCTGGGCAATCATGAATGGAGAAGGAGTCCCACAGTCCCTTCAATGCTTTTCAGAAACCCACTTGTCCTACAAATAAGTCAGGACTGCAGAGCCAGAAGGATGTGGGAGAAAGGACAGACAGGCAGAGGATGACATTCACTCTGCCTCCACCAGAGAGGTTTTACTCTGCACTGCTTTGTCCTGTGGGGAGCTCAGACTCAGGCCTGGAAAGAGACACCTCTGTGGATGAAGGACTGTGTGTGATGGGGAAGCCCAGCTTCCAGGTGGTTCCTGGCACTCCAGGTGCTATTTTTGCTTTCTCTAGCCCTGCTGCCTGTAGAGCCAAAGACCATGATAGCCAGAGTCCCCAGAAAAAAAAAACAAGAGATGCAGAGGGACAAGAAAAGACAGAAAGAAGTTAATAGAAGACAGAAGGGATGGAAGAGCCAAGGTGAGTGCAAAAGGGCTTCAGGGAGATGGGAGGGCTGAGCAAGGCTGACTTTGCTTGAATAGCATCAAATGGGATTGCCACTGCCTTGGCTACTAGCCCATTTGCTTGGCAGATGGCCCAGACCTCCTGCAGGATCCAGGGCACCCGGGTCCCAGGGCACTTGCTCCCAGCTCTCCTGCACCTTGGCTTATGTCCCAAGGGCTTTAATTTGGCTGGTGGCAGAGCTGGGGGCTCCCCCATCCCCCCACTGCCCCAGCCAGGCCTGAGCATTCCATCAATAACTGGCTGAAGGGAGGAGCAGGCAGAAAGTGAAGAGTTAAACTGGGGGCTGGATTGGATTATCCCAAGGAAATCAGCCTAGAAAATTGTGTAAGATCTCCCCAAAGAATGGCAGACAGTCCCCAGCCTTTGCACTGCACCAACTTGCAAATGTCAGAGTGGAGAAAAGGAGGGGGTGGCCCTGGCATAGCCCAGGAAACTCAGCCCATCCCTACCCTGAGGCTCTTGGAGGGGAACCAAGAGGACACGGGGTCTGGCTGGCTTGGGAAAAGCTGCCTTGATCATTGCCCAGTTCCTTTTTTAGGTCCCGAGGGCATGGAGGTGCATCCCTGTGGCATTTGCTGTCCAGAACTGCTCCACTTGGGCACCACCAGAGACACAGTTCAGTGCCACTGTGGGCCAACCCCTGAAATACACAACGATTGTCCTGGGAGGATCATTGCTCTTTAATATCCTGAGTGCCAACCAAGCCCTGCTCCAGCACTGCTGAGCATGAGCCATACCAGTGCCTCTGGTGCTACTGGGAGCTCTGGCACCTCTGCCACCTCCCCCCACTCCTCACCTCCCTTTCTTTCCTCTCTCTCTCTCTGGTGACACCAGGAGGTTTGGTTTCTCTTCCACCGACCAAAAAAACAACCCAGCCCTGCACACCCTGCTGCTCCCAGCCCCAGCACCTCACCAGCTTTGCAGCTGCTGGGAGGCCATCACTTTAATTATTTTGTGGCTTTTGAGAGGGCCATCAGATATGTCCCACTCTGTGAACCACAGCAGCCACCACCCAGCTCCCTGCCAAAGGCCTTGCTCCTTTACAAACCCTGAGCGGTCCAGCCCCAAAATCTGGGCCCTGCTAAAACAGGGACCTGTGCTCCCCTGCCCTTATCCCAGGATGAATGAAATCCACATTTATTTTGTCCTTACAGGTGCTGTTGTTTCAGTGCCGTACCTGCAAGGGCTCAGCCATCACCACCCCAGCCCACCCTCCCCATGGTCCCACTGCTGGCAAAAGGGCAGCACAGAACCTGAAGTCAATCACTGGTGTCCCCTGGCAGGGAAACGCTTTGGGAGAGGGACAGGCAGCAAGCTGGCAGCCCCACTACCCTGCCTCCCCACCCTGGTCCCCACAGAGGGAGCCTGCTGCAGGATGAGCCTGGGCAGAGGTGTGAGAGTGATGCAGACCGACGTGGGAGCCAGGCACGAGCTGAGCTCCCATGAGTCGCAGAGCTGTATCCTGGGGCTCCTCTGGAGAGCTGAAATGGAGGGGCAGAGGGGCCCTGTTCTCCAAGAGTGGTGGGTGGTATAGGGGGCAATGCCCCAGCCCTCCAAAAGAGAAAGAGGCTTTCAAACATCCTTATGTAAGCAGGGAGCTGGCATCGCCTGGGAAACCATTGCCATGGCAATGTTAGAGGGGCTGGAAAAGCAGCTCGGCCTTCCTGAGAAGAAATTGCCTGTTTTCAAGGTTTTGTCCCCAGCCCATGGCCAAGTGCCCACCAGCCACATCTGAGCGCCAGCACAGAGATCCAGGCAGCATCCCCCATCCCTCCTGACAGAGACCATGATGGATGTGCATCCCCGTGCACAGACACTGACCAGGCACTGCATCCCCACAAAAAAGGGACAGCAACACCCCTGAGTCCACTCAGTGCCCCCCAGCCTTCCCCAGGCACAGCTCCTGTTCCATGTGAAACCCGGGGGTGGGCAGCACCTCCCATGGCTGGTCCTACCTTCCAGTCTGTGTCCACAATGGAGAGGAAGACATCCGAGTTCTCCTGGGATGAGAAGGAACCATTAGGGACAGGGACACCCCACACTTTTGCAGCACTCAGCTGACAAAGCCCCCAACACCACAGGCACCCACTCCCCGGGGCTGCAGGGGACACAGAGCCCACACACACCTTCCACATCAGCTGCACACAGGTGTGTGTGTTACCTGCACACACAGGTGTGTGGTAGCATGATGTGCAACCTCTGCACACACATCCATCATCCCACCAAACCCAGACCTGTGCTCAGCCACGCTCGTCACCACCAGCACGCACACAGAGGATCACAAATGTGCACCCAAAACCAGCACACACACAGAGTACCACACACATGCCCAGAAGCAGCACACAACCCCTCCCAAGCCCCTGTGCCCCACATGCAGGAGCCAGAGCCAGCGTGGTCACCAAACTCACCAGCTCGGCATCCTGTCCCCGCAGCAGCGGCTTCTCCTCAGTGAAGCGCAGCTCGTGCAGCCCTGCCATGGTCATCTCCTGCAGCAGCAGCCCTGCCCAGGGCAAGGGAAATGTCAGGGCATGTCCTGCCTCTGTCCTCTTTGCCCCAGCCCTCCTGATCCCCATGGGTCTCCCTCCCGTAGGGATGGGACCCAAATCAGCTCCACTGCACCCATCTCCTATGGGGACTTGGTGCTTCAGCTTGTCCAGGGGCTGCAGTGAGCCCCTCTGCTGGGAGCTGGCACAGAGGAGACCGTGCCTAGATCAGCTCCCCGCTCCTACCCAGGTCCAGTTCTCCCAGTTAAGGACAAACCTATCTCCAGGCAAACGAGGGACCAACCTCATCTGTCAATGCTGATCACCTCAGTAAGCATCAGAGCAAGAACGTCCAAATTCCCATCCCAGCTTTCAGCATCAGTCAAAGATAGAAAATCCAAAATTTTGGCCAGTTTTAAGCTGCAGATGGGTATGGATGGGACACAGGGAGATGTCCCCACACAGGTGTGGGCAAGTGTCTGAGGTCCAGGAAAAATCCAGCCAAGATTTTTCCCAGGTTGTGATCAGCTCTGATTCTTTCCCAGGAGAAAGTTTCTTCAGGGACACTTTGGCTCAGATTTGTCCCAGGAGAAAGGTTTCAGAGAATTCAATAACATAGATAAACAGCTGCTAGAGGACGTGTTGTTTTTCACAGAGCATGTTTCTAAAGGGGTGTCGCTCCTCTGACCAATGAATTATCTCTAATTTGTTTTGCACTATGTATATTATTTAAACCCATGATTTCTTGAATAAAATTGCTCTTTCCTGCTCCTGCAAGAAAGTTGCCATGTTACTGTGTTCCTCACCGCTCCAGAACCACATACAGTAACACACAGGCAGAATGAGGGGTGATGTGTCTCAGCCATGCTGGGAAGCAGAGGGATGTTCCAAGCAGAAAGAGAGCAGAGAGACAGCCTGAAGTTTGTATAGAAGAAATCAAAATGTGAAGCCTTTGCTCCCAAAATCTTCTTATCTGTGAATCAGGTGCTGGCCAGTCGGTACAGCCCCACAACTTGGAGGGACACACTTCTCTGTGGAGCTGCCCATGTGAGACTGGGTGCTGCTGACCCCAACCAGCACTGGCATCTCCAAAAACACCCCCAGGCACAAGCCCAGAGAGAAAAAAAGAGCAAGGAGATCAGCAGCTGGCTGCACACAGGAGGTGAAAAGCATGGGGACACAGGGAACAGTCCAGGCTCCCCAGGGTTTCAATGGGATGGGTAACTGGCAATCCCAGTGCCAGGGGATTATCTGCACACAAGCAGGATCCAGACCTCAGGCATTGCCTTTGCAGCCTCTCTTTTCACCCCTTCCACAAGACCAAGCCTTCAGACAAGTTGTTGCATCTCCAGATGGGCCAGCACTGATCCCATGTCTCCTCAGCTGTGTCCCCCCCGTGCAATCTCCCTGGACATGGGGATGGTTTGGGCTGCAGGAGCACTGCAGCAGACACAGACCCATTCCATCCACACAGCCTCGGCTGAGCCTGCTTCACACTTCATCCATCTCCAAGCCTACATCAGTCCATGCTGGCGATGTGGAAGGATCAAGAAATGCCATGAATATTGCAAGACCACCAGGAATACAGGTGCTGGTCATTAAGTCCTCTCCAGAGTTGGGTTTTCCTCCTCTGACCAGGTTTTCCATTCAAAACTCAAGCAGGCTGTGCCACCTGCCTGCTTTCTGCAGACACAGCACTTTGCCTTGCTCCTTGGGAGCCATCCAACAATCCAGAACTGTTTGGAGGAAGAAACATCACTTCAAAGCCTCCCAAGATTCCCAGGGCACCCAGGACCAGGAGTCTCTGTGCCATCCCCTGCCCAGAGAGTCCCACCAGGCTGCCATCAGCCCCATGGAGAGGCACAAGAGAGGGGCAGGCTGCTCCAGGCTGGGTTGCTGCTGCTGGGGACATGGCTGTGTGCACAGGGACAGCTCTGCAGCCTGCCAGCACAGCACAGCCAACACAGCCTGCAGAGCCACCACCCGAGCAGCCCCACAACCCCGGGGGAGAAAAACAGGAGAAAAATCAGCCTCACCGATAGCTGGGTCTGGAAGAGAGCAGGAGCGTCCCACGCTGAGCACACCAACCCCCCGTGTGGCCACGGCCCCAGGGTGGCTGGGAACAGCACTCAGTGTATGGTGAATGCCTTTAATAATTACAGCCTGCAGCTAATATGGGAGGGAGGGTGGCTGAGCCATGAGGAAAGGCCCCGTGACCTTGTTTGCCTGGTGGGGGGAATGCTGGCTCAGGGGGATGAGGCAGAGCCCTGCACCAACCAGCGTACCCAGTGTGGGGTGGACAGTCTCCTAAAGTGGTGCTGAGTGAGGGAGCAGAGGAGGGGTCAGTAAGTCAGGGATCAGTAAGCAGGGTCACAGCCATGCTGCCAGTTTCCCTGGGTGCTCTGCTTCCCATGCCACCCCACAGGAACTCTCATCCCTGCTCCTGGATGTAGCTGTGGGGCTCTGGGCAGTCTCACCCTGCCCCACTGGGCCACAGTCGCTGTGGAGGGCTGGTGAGGAAGCCACAGCTCCAGGTCTTGTAGCCAAAACAACTTGGCTCCCATCTTATGCCAGGGTAATGTTCCCAGCAATGAGCCCCTTCCTTGCAGCTCACCCCAGTGCTCCCCAACAAGCACCCATCCCCAGGGCACCACACCAAACATACCCATCTCTGCTCCCACTCAGTGTGGTGCCACAGTTTGCTAGGCACAGCCAGGACATTTCTCTTCCCTAATTCCCAATCAGTTCCAAACCCAGCAGGACATAAGTGCTCTTTCTGGGACTAGTGCTCTGCCCCACCAGCACCCTGGCACTGTGTGTATAGATGGGGACAGGAACAGCCACATTGGCTTACCTTCCCCAGGGACCTGCAGCTAACTGGAGGAGAACCAGCTTGTATCATCATCATCATCATCATCATCATCATTATTGTTATTATTATTATTATTATTAATCATGATCACAACAAGGCTGTGAGCTCCGTTTCACACTTGGCAGCATGTTCGGGCACAGGGCAGGGATCCCTCAGATGTTGCCCCAGTGTCTCAGGAGTCCCCTCGCTGGGGACCTGCGTGCTGCCCTGGCACGGAGGTGCTGCCCACAGGATGTTGGCACGGATACCTCGGGCTGACTGAGCGGTGTGCAGCAAACAGACAAATCGGGAGAAGTGAGGGCTGGCCCCTGCCAGGCAGCGAAGCCAAGGCAGCCTTCAGTGAGGCTGGAAGAGGGAGGAAGGGAACTTGCAGCTCAGTCTGAGCCACGGCCGTGTGCCCAAAGCATTGCCCCCGAGCAGAACCGATGGGGGAGCACGATGGGCTGAAGGAAAACCCCAGAGGAACACAGCCTGGGCCACATCCTGCTCCACCGGGGCAGGAGGAACACCCACAGCTTTCTCTGAACCCGAGAGGGACACAGGTCTCCCCCAGCAGCCCCCACAGACCAGCCGGACAGAGTGGTCCAGCTGAGAGGTGCAGGAGCAGCCACAGCGCCGGGCTGGGGACACGGAGCCCCTGACGGGCTGAGCAGGGTCCGGGCTGGCGGTGGCAGCAGGGGCTCTGTGCGGGCTCAGGCTGTCTCGCAGCCGCTGTTGCTAAGAGCAGCCTCCTTGGCAGCCCAGCGCATTCGTCGGGGCAGCGGGGAGACTCCCAGGGGAGGCTGGCTGAGGAGCAGGGAGGCACCGCAGGGATGCTCCGGCAATCCCCGGGCACCTCCATCCCCCGGCTGTCTGCTGGGCGGCCCCCTTTGCCAGGGGGCTGGCTGCTCCTTTCCCCTTCCCCCAACATCCCCGGGCTGGGCTTTCCCCCCGCAGCAAGGCATCACCTCCCGGACCCCGAGAAGGACCCGGGCCGGCAGCCCACACCTGCGGGAGCAAGCGGCGGAGGGGTGGGGGCAGCTCCATCTCCGGGGCAGGGGCTGAGGGCTCTCGCCACCCCCGGCCCCATCAGCCCATGGCCCCGCTGGTCTCACACCCCCTCTCCGGCACGGGCGGCCGGGCCGTACCTGTCAGGAGCTCGATCTTGTGCCGGAGCACCTTCATACCGGGGCGGCGGGACCGGCGGGCGGGGCGGGCTGCGAGGGGAGGCGGCCCCGGCCGGGGGGCGAGCGGAGCCGGAGCCGGAGCCGGAGCCGGAGCCGGAGCCG